>CANYLF011799672.1:0-10473 GCA_948193215.1 Bocquillonia castaneifolia | reverse complement strand
AGAAATTGAACTGAAATTAGAGAAAATAGTAGAATGACAAAGATTGAAGAAATTGTTAGAGATCTATGTTCTCATAATGAAGAAATTGATAAAATCCCTAATGATAAAGAACTGAAATAGGAAATGAAATAGGAAAAAGTGGAGAGGGAAATCAGGAAGTGAAAATGGGTCATTTTTTTAATCAATGGAATAATAAAATAAATGATTTTAGAAAAATAAATAAAGTGAGTAAATGAAAGTCCTTTAAAAAAAGCATAACTGAGTGCAAGTGTGTTTATTTTAACTATTGCTATAGTAAACACAATGCAACAGTTTGAAATCTGTTGCTTATTCAGTATTCAAAGGCAACAGTTTTGTTACAAATTTTCATAAAACCATTGCATTTCTATAATTTTCAGCAACAGATATTAATGGTTACAAAAGTGTTGCTTTATATGCGTAAAGGCAACAGTTTTAAATTCGTTGCTAAAAAAGTGTTATCCTCATACTGCAAGCTCAAGGCTTTCAGGAAAAAATTCAATTTTCAAACTGTAAGCCAAGAAACGGTCCTCTGACCTGGGAAGGCTGGTTCTTTTGGACTAAATCTAAACAAACTGCCGAGCTAGTTCTTTTGGATTACTAGATGAACAGATCGTGATTCAAGTTTTCATAGCCAAGAAAGGATCAGAAGAAGAAGGGAGGGAAATTAGAGAGACATGTTTTAAAAACACACAATAGGATTTTTATTTCTGGTGTTAAGTATGAACTTAAGGTGAGTTTAGATGATACTAAACATGATTATTACACAATTGGAGAGTATGATGATATTAATGATATATATACTCCAAATGAAGGAATGATTGATGGTGATTTAGGATTAAGTTATGATTATGGTAAATTTTATGCTTCAAAAACTTTCTTTGATACTGCTAAGAATAGAAGGATCTTGTGGGGTTGGATTAATGAATCTTCAAGTGTGGATGTTGATATTGCCAAAGGATGGGCTGGTCTTCAGGTAAAATTGTTTAGTTTGTAGATCATATTATTACTGTTTTTCTATCTTTAAACTGCACTCCAAATTAAGCATCCAAAAAGGCCATGTAAAAAGCACCTCTAATACTTGGAGCGGGGGATTCCAAGAGCGGTGTGGCTAGACAAAACAAGAAAGCAACTATTGCTATGGCCCATTGAGGAAATTGAACAGTTTCGTCTGAATCCAGTCTACTTGTCTAGAGAAGTCCTTAAAGAAGGATTTGTTGTTAATATTTTTGGTGTCATAGCGGCACAGGCAAGTCATTATATTATACAAATCAAATCACTACATTTTTCTTGTCAACTCTCATCATTAAATCAGTATATTATTTTATCACTGAATGCCATCTTCTTTTTATTTTTTTTTTCTTTTTTTGTTCTCACGTTAACAGGCAGATGTAGAGATTTCTTTTGAGGTATCAGATTCAAATATTGATAAAGCAGAAGAACTGGTGGACCGTGAGGTAAACCCACAAATGCTTTGTAGCCTAAAGTGTTCCTTGGTGAAAGGAAGTATAGGTCCATTTGGGTTGCATGTTTTGGCTTCAAAAGGAATGGAAGAGTATACATCAGTTTTCTTCAGAATATTCAAACTCCACACCAAATACGTAGTCCTTATGTGCAATGACCAAAGCAGATCCTCAATATAAATAACTATTATGTATACGCTTGGATGTTGACCCTCTTCATGAGGATCTGCATTTAAGAACCTTGGTGAGTTTAAAGAGCTGCATTACAGCAGGAGTTTATCCAGAATTGGCTATAAAGTTTATCCAGAATTGGCTATAAATGAGGCTGCCAACTTGCAATAATGGAAATGAGAGTGTCACTGTCACAAGATTAAGTGCTTGGACCATGATGAAAGCTAATATCAACTCATGGGAAAATAATCCACAAGTGGGAACTTCTAGTATGGAGTAAGAGTAATATGTACAACATACAAATAGGTTTTTTCGTGAAAAAAAATTATGTATATCTGATACAGCTCTGTATACCATACTATAATTTTTTGTACTGCTTTTTTCCCCTGGTAATGCAATAAGAAAATCAAACGGGCTTCTATTTGTCAAACTAGCGGTAAGAATATGTGCAATAACAAGCAACATCGAGGATAATTACATCGACTCAATTTCTAGTGTCTATAATTTATATAAATATAAAATCCACACCTTCATAACCTTGATGCAATTTGTCCAAGCAGCAAAAACCACATCCTAAAAGAAGGGAAAAGAGAAAATGATGATAAAACTACTGATATATACACAGATGATGAAGTAACAATGCCAATGCTCTACGACTTTCATCATATTTTGGGCTGATCCAAATACTATTGTTGCTTGCACTCAGGAGCCTGCCCGCCTAGCTGACTACTCCCAGTCCGTGCTCCTCCACTCTTCTGCAAAAACAGAAGATACAGACTGTAAATAAGCTACAGTTCAATACTTGCCAAAAAAAAATCTCAGATATTTTACCTTCTTCCTGCCCTTTTTGAATTTGGCACCATTCTTGTCATCGTCATCGTCCTCGTCCTCATCATTGTCATCAACCTCATCACCATCATCATCATCATCACCATCATCATCATCATCATCATCATCATCATCCTCTACATCTAATTCATCTTCCTCAACAGCCTCTCCAGTGAACCATAAAACAGCATGAGGAATAATTTTGTCCCGTATCGTTGTACTACGCAGCAAAACACCAAAAGGAAAAAAACAATTCAACAAGAAAACAGAATAATGACATGGTTGAAATGGATACATGACAAAATTCGTACTCACCCAATATTGTAATCTTGTTCCATTTTATCGTGAATTTCCTCAACCTGTTAAACATGCACATATAAGATATAAACACCGCAAATACATCAGTTGCACTAGTATCTTAGAGTGCTAGATGCAAAACTTACAGCATCTTCATCCAGGTCATCCTGCTCCTCAGGTATTTGAGGAGTGTTAAAGAAATTAAAGAAACTTGCACAATTCTCAGTTTTTGTGATGGGTTTAGCATTCTTTGATCCCTTCTTTGGTTTCTTTTTCAGGATTTTTTTAGTCAAGCATTTGCCAGTATACCATTCAATGTCCGTCCTACAAAATTCCCAAACATAATGAGAAAAAATGGAGGAAAAAAATAGCAAAAAGTTTTCAGTACAATATTGAGATTACCCGATTGTTTTCTCCAGAACAGGATCATCATCATCAATCATGTGGTATGTTTTTGTCAGGACAGAATTTTTGAAGTAAGGATTAGGATCAAAGTGAAACTCCAGCTTGAATCCCTCAGGATCATCAATTCTGTACCATTTAATATCTTTAAGAAATTTTAAAGCTCCTTCATCACGCTCTGTAATCTATTCCAAAAATGAGCAGATCATATTGTCACAATCAGCTTCAGTTCAACCATTGTATACATTACACTATGCTTAGAATTCCATTACCTCCTCTCCCACTACTTCATTATTTTTCATTGCAGTGAGCCAGAAATCAGGAACGCCTTTCCCTGCATAAAAACCGTGATTATACATCGTGTTCAAAATAATGAGCTTTCAATAAATTTCCTTGGTGAAATGGCTACCTTCTGTAGTATTGTCCCCTTCTTGGTTTGTTTCAGCTTCATTAGTAATCCCTTCAACTTCTTTTACACCATTCACAATCTCAAATCTCTGCAGGTGCCCAGTGACAAATTGAATCAACCAAACCAATATGGATGAGTCAGTGAACCTTGTAGATAGAACATTCCACAGTAATTTTGACTATATGCTAAACCTAAACTTAAACTAAGATCCAAAACTATCCATGGAAATACCAACACACATACCTTCATGTATAGCGGTTCATATTGTTTCTTGTATTTAGCTTCTAAAGCCTTTCTTTCCTCGATAAACTTTGCCTCTAACTCATCATGTTGGCTCTGCAAATTTGATAAGCATTATATATATCTATTTAGTAATAAAAGTTAAGTAGGCACGAGTATATGTTCTGCTACTCGTCTAATCTGACACAGACATACGCTTAAGCCCAGAAAATCAATGATGCATGTGAACGTTCCTCTATAGGTTCTGTAGCTGTGAAAATTATTGGCATTCTGATAAAAGGTCCCAAGAAAAAGCTTGGGATAGGCAATAAATTTAAAAATTTCAGAAAGATAATCATTTTAAAACGTGGTGGTGGATTCCATAAATAGAACTTCTCTCCCCATTTTTTTTCCTTTTGGGTGGTGGAGGAAAAAAAAAAGAAAAGAGAAAGAAACATTCAGTGATCTTGAACTATTCCTAAATTCGAGATAAAGTATCAAGTGAGTACCTAATGTTTAAAGTTTAAACAAACACATAATGAACTTAAAGGAAAGAAAAGAAAACGAAACTGAAAGAAACAATGAAATTCAAAATGATAAACTCCAATCAGACCTGAATTTCTCTCAGAAATTCAACGCGCTTCCTAACATTGGGTGACAAAGTTTCGAGAATATTCGCGTGTTGTCCAGCCAGGCTCTGCAGCTTATTCTGCAAAAACACCAAAAAAACAAAAATCAGGACTAGCAAAGCAAAGGGGGGGAAAAGGGAAAAAGAAAAAAGAAAAAACCTTCCCACATGTAACAGATAGAATGTAAGCTAATCCATATGGGGTAATTCCACAACAAAAGTAAAATACTAAATTTACAAATGATCACTACCAGCAGCTCTAATTTTTTAAAAAAAGAAAAAAGAACATTGATTGATTAAATAAAAAAAATAAAAATTGAAGAAAATAACTTGCCTTGAGAGCATTAACAAGATCAGCACGATCCTCTGCACTGAGGGCTAAACGCAGAGAAAACAACAACAACAACAACCACACACAGTCAGTTTAAAGATTAAACCTTTAATATAAACCAATTACTAGAATTCAGTTTTTTTTTTTTTTTAAAAAGAACAGTTTCAATTTCAAACACAGAAAACAGAATAAGAGAAGTCTATATTATATATTACTAATATCATAACAAAGGCATGAAATTTGAGATTGATGCAAATGATTAGCAAAAATTAATGTTTTCCTTTTGAATTACCGGCAGCGGCGGCCGGGAGGGAAGGGTCGACATCGGACATAGTAATAGTAGAGTTGCTCAATTTTTTTTCTTCTTTATGTGGACTTCGTTTCGAAAGGGCTGTTTGGCGAACGAGTAAATGGACCTCGGAAAATGAGGGAAAATATATTTGTGATAAAAAAAAAAAGGAGAGAAGAAATGACGACGCTGTTGCTTATGTAGCAAACAGTTTTCGGTATTACTGTTCCCCAGGCGCTGTTTCAGTTGTTTTGACTGCACCGCCCTATTGGAGGTTTCCTTTCAATTATTATTATTATTATTTTAATACAAGTAATTTCTTTTTAAAAAAATAAAAGTAATTTTAAATGGAACGTAATGGTAACAAAAAAAATTAAACTCTTTTGCCTATTTCCCTTGTAACTTATCGAATCTTTTAATTTTTACTTGATCATCCTTTTTTTTATGAGATTTTACTTAATCATTCTTGATAAAGTAGGCCCAAGAATCTAATAAAAGCCCAAATGTAAGTCACACTAAACACTCTCACAATCTTACTAAGACATCTGGAAACCCTCCAAAGTGACACATCGCGCATATGAACACTATAAATACTCCAAGATTCTACAGGTAAAGGATCCCAACTTCTAGCTCATTAATTACTACATTTAATACCCTAACTTACTTGAGTGTTGGAGTGAGACCCGGGATACTTGTCCCGTCCGACCTTCCTTCTCTTTGTGCAGGAACGACTCAAGAAGACCGACACAACTAGCTCTCCAGGGCCGACATGAATCATCACCATAGCCGTCACAGACTCAATAGACTAGACCACAACCCAGATACAGCCCAACACAGTCTTGTCGGCTCCATCATTTGGTTCCATTGCCGGGAAGCGAAAAACAATCTAATCGATGGATCACAGAGACGGTGCCTCGACCTCGATCGAAGAAGACCTACTGACTGGAAACCCTAGCCAAAATAACCAAAACAATGTTATACAACACCCGGAAGCTATGCCACCGCCAATATGGCAGCAACTAACCAAAGCAATGGCAGACCTACAAGCACAAATGCAGGCAGTCATGGCACAACTATAGACCCCAATCACGCTAGCTAATCAGAATGTCGATGAAGTAGAGATACCTCGGGTGATTACTCCAGAGGTCGGCAAAGAAGTAGAAAATGCCTGTAAATAGAAGAAAAGAACGAGATGAGGTCTTAGCAAGGATTTCGAGGAAGTGAAGTCATCTAAAGCTCCCCACAAAAACGAGCCGCAGGGAAACCGTGATAGTAGCAAAACAAAGCGCAGGCATAAGAAAGCTACCTCATAAGAGGATAAAATCCTACTCATGATGACTGAAATGATAAAGGACCTGAAGATGGAAGCCACTCAAACGCCCCGACCATTTGAAGCTAAAAACTCACCTCTGACCACAGAAATCATTGCTACTCCACTGCCAATAAATTTCAAAGTTCCCACCTTTGATTCCTTTTCTGACACAGGATGCCCGGAAACACATACCATCAAGTTTGTAAACTATATGCAACTTTATAATGCTTCTGACAAACTCCTTTGCAAGGTTTTTCCAACCACCTTGGTGGGCACAGCTCAGAAATGGTACAGCAAGTTACCACCAGGATCCGTCACTACCTGGAAGGATCTATCGACCAAATTCATCCTCAGATTTTTCCCAAATATTCCACCTAAGAGAAGCTCAAAATAGCTCTATCAGTGCCGATAGAAAGACAATGAATCATTGAGAGACTACCTGGAGCGATTCAATAATGAAGTCACCAAGATAGACGATCTGAACATTGACACGGTAGTACAGGCCTTAAGAAGGGGCACTACCATGGGATGACTAATAGATAAAATCTATTCAAAGCTACTTAAGACTTATCAAGACTTGATGATGATGGCTTAAAAGTGTGTTAGCGTCGATGATGGGAGATGTTACATGAAAATAGAGAAAGAAGAAACTGACGGAAAAAGAAAAGAAAAGAAGGAAGACAAGCCAAAAATGCAAGTCCAACAAGCCTATCCTAGCAGACAGAACTACCACCCTCACAGCACTTTCAGCCGATCCTACGCGTACAGTCAAGACAGGAGAGAGAGTATCACCCCTCTCAACCAATCAAGAACGAATATCCTGATGTGGATAAAGGATAGCCAGACTCTATACAGTCGTCCAAGACCAATGATTTAAAGGTCAAGGAACACCAGTCATTTCTACAAGTTTCATGAAGACTACGGGCATGATACAGAAAAGTGCTTTGAGTTAAGGAGGGAAATTGAAAGGCTGATAGAAACTGGAGCTTTGAGGAAATTCACAGCCCCAGCCAAAGAAGCACAACCCACAAACCCATCGAAGGAACCTCAAGCAACTGCCGACCCCAAAGGAAAGGCTATCTTAGGAAGGGTACATGTCATCACGGGCGGAGAATCATGCTTAGCCGCAACAAAAAAGAGATTAAGAGGAGAAGTCATGAGTATAAACGCCACCAAACATGCTAGAAAAGGACAAGATCACCCAGCTCTAGTCATCACCTTCAGTCCTAACGATGGAGTGCATGTCCAAGCACCTTATAGTGACACACTGGTTGTAGAAGCTATCATAGATAATTATGCCATCAGGCGTATACTGATAGATGAAGGAAGCTCCATCAACCTAATCACGCGGATGGCATACAAACAGATGGGAGGATCTCAGTTAAATATGAAGCACTGCCCTACACCGATCTCAGGGCTGAGTAGTGCACCCATCCATCCCATGGGGTTAGTCAAACTTACAGTAGAATTCAAAAGGGATAAGTAGCAGTAAAGAGATTAAAACCCTCTTCAACGTCATGGATATGCCTCTGGCGTACAATGCAATCCTTGGGCGGCCATACCTCTATAACTTAGAAGTAGAAACATCAATCCAATACTTAACAATGAAAATCCCAATGGGTACAGGCGTGGTGGTAGTGAAGGGGGATTAAGAAGCAGCAAAGGCATGCTATGTAACGGCCACGACAAAAGCACTCTCAATCGAAGAAATACTGGAGATCGAGGCAGAAGATCAAATTGAACTAGTGGGAGAAACAAAGACAGTGAAACTGACAGAAGGAAAAGAAGTCAAAATTACAGCAAAACTGGACGGCCTGGAAACACCAGTTGTCGACAAGTTAAAGCAGTACGTAAAACTCTTTACCAGCTTAGCTTCAGAGATTACAGGCGTTGATCTGGCAATAGTGACTCATGCCTTAAAAGTAGATCCCAATGTCAAGCTAGTAGCTCAGAAGAAAAGGCCAATGTCGGCGGAGAAGGAGAAGGCGGCCACAGAAAAGGTAGGCAAACTGGAAAAGGCAGGTTTCATCAGAGAAGTGAGATACACAGAATGGTTGTCTAATGTTGTCATGGTGAAAAAATCAAGTGGAAAATACATAATGTGCGTCGACTTCAACGACCTCAACAAAGCCTGCCCCAAAGACAACTATCCACTTCCCAATATCGACAAACTCGTCGACTTTACCTCCTGTCATGAACTCATTAGCCTTATAGACATGGCTTCAGGATACCACCAGATTCCCATGAAGCAAGAAGATGAAGAAAAGACAAACTTTATTACCCACAAAGGCACCTACTGCTACAAAATGATGCCTTTTGGTCTGAAGAATGCAGAGGCAACCTACCAAAGGCAAATGAATCTCATGTTCCAAGAGCTCATCGAAGAGGTAGTAGAAGTATATGTAGATGATGTTATTGTAAAAAGCAAGAAGAGAGAAGACCACCCATCTGATTTGTAAAAAGTATTCCAGATCCTTGAAAGTTTTAACATGAAGATGAACCCAGATAAGTGCACCTTCGGAGTCACGCGCGGGGAATTTTTTGGGATACATGGTGTCGAGCAAAGGAATAGAGGCAAGCCCCGAGAAAGTTCAAGCAATCATTAATATACAGCCACTAAAAACAATCAGAAAAGTTCAAATCCTCAATGGAAGAATCGCAGCACTTGGAAGATTTATATCAAGCTCCGCCTCAAGATGTTTACCTTTCTACCACAGCCTCAAAAACATCAAGCAATTCAAATGGGGAGATGACTGCCAGCAAGCATTCGAAGATCTCAAAAAGTTCCTAATTACACCACCATTGATCAGCCGGCCCATACTGGGTGACACCTTGTTCTTGTACTTATCTGCATGCAAAGAGGCAGTGGCGTCAGTGCTCATCTGAGAGGAGGGGTCAGAGCAGATGCCCATCTATTACATCAGTAAGACGCTGAGGGATGCAGAGCTCTGATACCCAATGGTTGAGAAATTGGCAGTTGCACTGGTTACTACCGCTGAAAGACTGAAGTATTACTTTCAAAGTTATCCAATAATAGTGAGAACTGACCTGCCATTGAGGAAAGCTATGCAAAGACCGGAGTTATCAGGAAGATTGGTAAAATGGTCAATGCAAGTAGGAGACTGTGGAATCCGATATGAAGCAAGAAAGGCGATGAAGGCCCAGGTATTGGCAGATTTCATTGTAGAAAGCACTGGAGGGACAGAAGTGACACCTTACAAAGCACAACCTTGGAAGCTCTCAGTTGATGAAGTAAAGAATGAGCCTGGAGCCGGAGTTGGGGTAGTCTTAAGAGGTCCCGACAAAGTTGTCATCAAGTGTGGGGCTCGAATCCACTTTAAAGTTACAAACAACATAGCTGAATACAAAGCCTTGCTGGCGATATTGGCTTTAGAAGTAAAAGTCAAGGCAGAAGATCTCAAGATAATCAATGATTCCCAGCTGGTCGTGAACCAGGTGACAGGAGAATTTCAAGTAAAGGATGAAATATTAAGCAAGTATTTGACCAGAGCCAAAGAACTATTATTAGTAGTAGAAAAGAACAAGGGGCAATGGGTCATTCAATAAGTGGATAGAAGTGAAAATGAGGAGGCAGATCTGATCACCAAGTCTGCCTCAATAGGAGGACTGATGTACCGCAGCATGAAAATAAAGGAGGAACTTCAACAGAGGAGCATTGACACACCCCAAGTCCTCTTTATCCAAGGGAGAGACGACTGGATGAGCTTCATTATCAACTATCTAGAGAATGGTAATGTCCCGGATGATCCTCAAGAAGCAAGATGACTGATCAAACAGAGAGCAACTTCACCTATTACAAGGGAGTATTGTACAGAACATCAGTGTCACACCCTTGGTGCAGATGTGCAACCAGAACAGAGGGGAAGCAAATCTTGGAGGAAATCCATGAAGGAATTTATGGAGCCCATCAAGGATATAAGACCGTCAAGAGAAAGGCAGAATTATAAGGTTATTTCTGGCCAACAATGGAAGAGGATGCCAAGGAGTTGGTGAAGAAGTGTGATAAACGCCAAAGACATGCCGACAAGATTCATGTGCCGGCAACCGAGAGGAAATCAATCAACAGTCCCTGGCCATTCTCAACC
>CANYLF011798889.1:0-11937 GCA_948193215.1 Bocquillonia castaneifolia | reverse complement strand
CTTCGATGACTTATCGGCTGCCTTGCTTGAGGAATAGTTTCACAAAAATGGAGACGAACCGGAATAACGTCCGATCTTGTTTCTGGATTAAGTAGAAAAGGGATATATGAAGTTCGTTCTGTTCCTCTGTGCATCTCTGTGATGGGTAAATCCCCATGAAAAAGGGGCAACTTTCGTGTAGTTTGTGATTGGATGTAACTGTTAAGATTTTCTCTCGGATAAATCTTTCTCTTAATAGATATCTTCTTCTTCCTCAATCTTCGGAGAATGCGGCGTTGTATTATTGTAAGTTCTCTCTTCCGAACATTTCCTGAAAGTAGACGACAAGTTTTAAATCTTAATGCAGGCAAGGCATATCTCGTTGAATCAGTCTTTTTCGCCACATGGAGGCTATGGGAGTCGAACCCAATTCTGTCAAAACCCCCGATAAAGAATGATATAACAATCAAATAAGCTTTTCATTTCTCCGGAACACTAAGCCCATCTCGACAAATAAAGAGAACTACAAAAGCAATCAAGCAACTCGCACACCTTTCATCTACCTCTCTTGCTTCTCTTATGAAATTTATAATTAAGATCATCTTTCATACCTAAAAGCAGCCTCTCTCTTAAATACGTTAGGTTAGGACCAAACTCAACTGATTCAACTCAAGCAATCACAGTTATTTTATTCAACGGGTGAAGAAGTCGAACTCTCTTTCGCCTGGTTAAGCACTTTGCCTGCTATTCCTTATTATAAGGCACACACAGGAAAGAGCGGAGTTGTTCCCAAGAACATCCCCGGATGTGAAAGCAGAACTAGCGCTTGAGGAAAACTCAGAGAAGCTAGAAAAGAATTCCTTTCTAGCTTTTAGATAGCCTAAGGTCTTGGCTTGACTAGGGATCCTAATAGGGAAAAAACATAGTTCAGAGTCGATTCAACAATCGCACCCAACCTCGCTAAATCAGATTTCCTTGGGCGATTTTGTATTGCATTTTTGAGGAAACCCCGCATAACATAAGAAATGGATATACATGACTTTGGAGCGGTAAAAAGCAAGAGAATGAACTACTTGCCTACCTTAATCGATGGGGCTAAAAATAATCTTCCTTTTTCCTTCCTAGGAAGATGGTATAGGATAGGCCCCGGTTGACTTGGCATGATTCTCTCCCTTGATTGTGTGTCAGAAAAGTACCCGGGCATTGAGGCAGACAGTCACAGGTCCTAGCAAGGTAAGGGCAGATTCTGTTAAGGCGATTCCTGTTCTTTTATTTATATTTATATATATAGAAAGATCTAGGCTAGGATGAAATCTATCTCAGGCAGGTCTTTCATTCAAATGAAAATAGGATTTCCTTAACTGAAATAGCAGTCTCATAGCCCTTTCCTTTTTTTCAGTAGGAAATTCTATCTCAAACCAGGGATAAAGAGACTTTTTGATTGTGGTTGTGGTATAGCTCGTTTGGCTAGGGGGTCAGCTGTCAAAAAATCTTTTTTTCAGAAGCTGGAATTGCTGTTCTTGTCTTGCATCAGTTGAGTTTGCTGCTTTCGTCTTTCATTAAGGAGAAAGGAGCGAACAACGCAGCTCAAGGCGATCAGTAAATGGCAGTAGATAGATGGAAAAAGGATAATTCAACCAACCATCCAATAGCGTGCAAGCTAGAAAGAAAGCACTTAGAAGAACATAGACTCGTAAGGAAAGTGAGTGTATGTTAGGAGTGGATTACTACTTCCCTTAGTAGCTTACAAGACAGAAGAGTATATTAATAGCTGAACGCTGACAAAGTAAGAAATAAAGTAATAGTTAAAAAAAATATGACTGATGAGTATTGGCTATATGTGATCGAACCCGCCATAACGAAGCCTAGGGTGGGTACATCCCACACCTGTACTCCAGGTCAGGATGCCAACTTTGCTCAGTGTTCGATTAGCCATCCCTACTTGGGTCGGAGCACAGAACACACAGATCACCGCGAGACCCGTTCTTTATGCAGTTCTACGGAAAGCCTTAATCCACTCCCGGAGACACTACTCCGGTACATCTGCTGGAGTTAAAAACACCTTGCAAGGCAATGTGGCCTCAGTATGCAATGCAAGCTATTAAGTCAGCCACACTACCAGGCAACCCTTACCCGAATAGCATAGTGACAGGTGGATCACCAGTGGGGAATAATATGGGTCCAGTACTCCCGTCACTAAGGACTGTCGGTACACTTTCTTCCGAGTGCGAACGGGCCCTTTTTTTTTTATACAACTGGCTGAAAAGTCATCGTCTGATAGGGGAACGCCCCTATTCTTAGAAGATCTTTCCAACAATCGAGCATTTTGACGTAGATAGGTAGATTCGCAAAGGAACCTTGCCCCACCATTTTTCCTCTCCTCATTCCTGGCATTCCTCCATCAAACCTTCCCTCAGCTTGAAAACAACCCTTTGGGTGGAGAATTTCCTACGTATGAATTGCCCCAATCCATCACCAGAGTCAATTTGTACACAAAATTGTTAGTATAAAAGGTGTCTAAAGCGACACCGCTTTCCCTTAATGAAAAGCCTCCATTCGAGTAGTCTCATAGGTCGGCTCGGTTTCAACCATTCTTGCTAAGGACAACCTCGCTCCTAGCGAAAAAAGTAAGGGTCTGAAAGAGTTCACGATCGAATGAATTCCCTCAAATCGGATGACACAAAGCGAACTAGAATAGGCTGATTGATCCAGAGAGCTCAGGCTGACGGTTAGGTGGTTCGGTTGCTTTAAGGAAGGGGTTCTTCGAGGAAAGGTTCGGGTGGGGAAGGAGGTTGTGATAAGAAGCTTTTTCTTCGTTGAGGGGAGACTCTGAACTCGAGTCAAGAAATTCTTGAAGAAATGGTTACAGACCAGGGGCGTAGCGTGTGTACCTGAAGTTAAAAAATGACACGTGAATGCCGTACGTAAGATAGATCACCACAAGGAGCTCATTAGTAACGTCAGGGTTGCGCTTGCCCTGGCTCTCCTTGGGGCGCTGTTGGCATCTTTTCAGGAATTGAATCAATAGTAGACGAAGATGGCATCGAATCAACTGATATAAAGAAATCCTGAGAAAAGCAAATCGAGAGAGACTGGCCACACGAAGAAAGGAGCGACTCGCCAGATTTGAACTGGCATAGGCAGATTGGATTGAAATTCGCCTATGTTCCGTTAAATAGACTTAATATAGGAATCTAGGACTCTACTCAATTCTATGTCCTTTCGAAGTTAGATTGAGTCAAGGAAATGGTTAGTTCTATAGGAGATCGAATTAGTGATTACTCTCGGGAGCATAGCTGGCCCTAAGAGTCTCCATTCGAGGAAGGATCAGTCTGCCCTATTGGATTGGCTGACCTTTCACTTATTTTTTAATAGGCCAAAAAGTCAAAATCACTCCTCATTTCTCTTTTTTGGGAAGCCAGTGCCCAAAAGAAAGTTGGATTGTTCCTTCTTTTCTTTTGAAGGCTCTGTGCATCTATTTCGTTAGCCCGCGGCCTAAGTAGTAGCCCTTCCTCAGCTTGACAAAAGTCTTTCTTATGCTTCCTTCCCTATCTCTTTCCCATGTTAAGCGTGAAAAGGGCTTCTATGGCGTCGAGTATTTGAGAGTTGTTGGAGAGCTTCCTTGCCTAGCCTATGCTTCAAGGCTAGTTTCAAGCTCATCACAAGGGGTTTACAAGCTGGTTTGATAGAACCCGGAAAGCCTTCCTATTGACTTGACTCTTCCTAATTCCTGAGAAGATCTTACTTTATCTTTATAACCTTCCAATTATGTAACTGTTAGGTAATTATTTAAAAAGATAAGCTGATTGGACTTCTGCCTGGTTAATCTTTCATAAACAAGCACCTGTCTCGTTTATCATTATCTAGAGCTTTCCGATGTCAATCCAGCTTATAGAAGAGTGGAATGCTTATAGACAGAACACTCTATCCTACAGCTAAACAAGTCTATCGACTCATTATCCTAAAGCTAGCTTCGCTAACATTAGTGCTTTCCTACAGCTAGACAAGCCGGTAAACAGATCTAGTTTTTAGGATCTACAGATCTAGGAGACAACTATCCCGGGAAGTTAACTAAAAGCTTCTTCGATAGCAAGTTCTCTCAAAACTAGGAAGTTCAATCCTGATGTGTCTTGCAAAGCAAGTTCCCCTCTTTATTCATTGCTTGCTCGCTTCAAGTCATAGAGCTTACTGACTGCTGTAAGTCTCGGGCATACTGAATGAAAGATCGGAGATAGACTCCTGGCTTTTTTTCCCAGGTAAGGACGATTTCAGACAAGTAAGGCCAAACTACCATAGTATCTCTTTCTTAACGGTCCTCTTCTTAGCCTGGTGGAGGTTTCTTTTTTATCCTTTCTTTTTTCTGAGGACTACTTTCTTCTTTCTTTTTCTTACTCTTCTTTTTCTTACTCAGTGGTGTCGAAGCCTTCTTAGGACTATCTTCTATCTTCTGGTCCCCCATCGTACCTTCTATTCTTTTATGATTATCTTCTGTTTTTAATTTTCCTTTATCTTCCTTTCTCTCTCTTTCCTTCTGAGATAATCTTTCATTAAGACTGCTATTTTCATCCTTAAGTTTCCTTATTTGATTACTTAAGGACTTAACTATTTTTTGTCCTCTTTGATCTAGGCAAGATAAGTCATTTATCTCAATAGGTTCAGAATCAATCCATTTTCCCTCGCGATATACAGACTTCCTCTTTGGATCGTCCGGAAGTTTGAGCTCTATATAGTTTTTATACTGAAATATATTTAGATGTTGGTAATTAACCCTAAAGTTATTAACTACTTCAACCTTCTCTGTACGAGTAGGGTCATTGTACTGTTCAAAAAACCATTTTTTATATACCTTTGCTTTACCTTGCCCCTTGTACTTTATTATTTCGTTTCCATCATCATCTACGATACAATAGACCTTTGGTCCCAAGAAAACCCCTTCACTGCAGCTGTTTTCTAGCTTAAACTTTCCTATGGAAGAATCAATCCAATCAGCAGGTAGTGTACCTCCTAGTACAACTGAGTCAGTGTCTGTGTAGAAGCAGTCATCTCTTGATATAAAGGGATACATATAGATCCTAGCATAGGCTGTGATAGCGGCTGCTATTTGGACAGCTGAATTCTTCGGTGGGTTCCAATAATCATATCCTTTATCGGTATTACTATGATAGGCCACGATGTATTTCTTATTAGATATCATATCACAAAATATCAAATCGCTATGTCTGATCAATTCTTTATACCTATTTTCATCACAGAGCTCGGTTGTTGTACTTTTAGGGTTAATACCGAATCTCCCATATAGAGAATTCATAATTATCTTGTAAACATAGGACAGGGCTTCATTTCCATCTTTCTTTGCCTCTAACCTACTCTCATAGAGTGAGCTCACAAACTCTTTGAAGGGGCTCTCCTTTTTCTTAAAAAGGTATCCTGAGATGGGAATAACAGTATAGCCAATTTGTCTTGCATATTTGAGTTCTTCGCTAAAGTAGACTCCAACAAACCTACCGGTTGGAAAAATGAGTCTGTCATCCCCTCGGTAGGGCAGAAAGGGCTTTTTTATAGTCTTCGGGCATTCAACGTATGCCTCAATAAAGCCAAAGAGATTATTTAAGTCCTGTCCTTCCAAATTTCTATGCCAGACTGGAGGACCATCAGGCATTGGAAACTCCTTCATCACAAAGGGATAAAGGGAGTTCACATCATAATATTTAAGATTTTCACCATAAGGTAAGTATGCGTCAACATGGCCTCCGTAATAACCACGCCTGATAAAGCTATCTTCATTCCTATTTGGTATGTGGATATGAAAGATATTACTATCTAAATATTTAGTTCTAAATAGTTTGAGAGCAAGGGAGGAATGTGTTAGCTCCCGCTCAATATCAATATTGTACAACTTCATATATATCTCCTGAGCTTTTACCATTACACCTCCAAGAAGACGGATGTCTTGCTTCATGTAATCCAACAATTGCTCTTGTTGATCCAGTAGATTCGACAATTTAATATTACTATGGTCGATAGATCCTTTAGTTCCAAGGTTTGGGCACAAATTTTGGGCTAGTGATACAAGCTTCCCCGGCAGTAGATTCAAGGAATCTCTAAATCTGAATAATTTCCTCTTATTTGAATAGACTGAGACTTCATAAAGCCTACTATTCCTCATTAACGGTTTTAGCTGATAGTTGTGATGACAAACAAGGTGCTTAAGCAAGATAATACCATCGAATCTTGAGAAGTTATGAAAATAAACTGTTAGAGGGAATCTCGACTTTCTAGAAAGAATTTCGCACATCTTGACAAAGTCAAAAAGCACTTTTTGACTCCTATCTTCAAAAGAATCTAAGATGAGAGAGTATTCCTCGCTGAAGTAAGTGGTAATAATTTTATTACTAATATTTTCACCGGGAGAAACCTCCATGAGACCAGCAGCATATGGCATATGAATATTATCTATTAATAAGGTCTCGATATCGGCAACTATGAAGGGTCTAGGCGGAGTGGAAACTTCCTTAAGGCTAGTGATATGAGTTGGATAACTACGCTTAAGCTTACCTGTTTTTAACCTTCTCGCGATGAGAACATTCTCATTATTCTTATTCTCTTTAGGATGCATATCTAAAAATATAGATAAAAGAGTCTTTTCTCTTTCCTCTTCTGATATAGGCTTCCAATCAAGGATATTCCTTTCAACAAAGACCCGGATCGTGATACGATCAATATTAACACCATCGTAGATTTCTGATACTCTACGTATTAGGGCTTCTATATGAGAATAGACAATTGTCTTAGGTATAAAACTATCATCTTGATAAGTCAATGGGATAGCACAGCCTATCGTAAATTCGATCCTTACATCATGCGGCTTTAATAAGGTAAAGACAATTGTGAACTTAGCATACCCAGATATTCTGGGGTAGGCAAACTGTATTAAGAGATCCATGCATGCAAGTGATAGTAAGTCTATATCCTCATATAGAGGGTAAGGGTCCCTAAAATTATTATACGCAAGTATTTTGTGCGGATGTGGAGAGTGGTGTGAGATTTCATCAGTACTAGAACACAATAAATTATATAATTTATTAAAATTGGCTCTTGTGTATCTATGTTGATTTCTTCTTGTATATGTTACATTCCTATAGAATATATTATATCGGGATAGATGCTTATTCAATGCGTTTTTTGTCTTATTCTCTTTGCCGTAAGACAAACTCAAGGGGGGACTAACCGCAGGGGTATTAATCCGCATTTTAATAATGTAAACAATAGTAGGGAGGACAGTGTCTAGACATACCTTCCATGACGGGTTTACTCCTATCACCTACATAGTATTGGAATTTATCCCATTTTCTTTTTATATGATTTTCATAAGCTGTCCTTTCATTAGTATCCCCACTGACATAATACCGACATAATACCAGTAATCCTTATATGATTTAAGAATCAATTTGATTTTATTGCGCCACATTGCCTCATTACGTTTGTCTAACTTTGCGGGCTTGTGAGCCTCTAAGTACTCTCTGAGTTCCTTCTCAGGTATAATTTTCTTTATATCAAACTTAATATTACTATATTTAATAGGGTCAATACTTATACTTATAAGAGGTTTTATGATATTATCATATATAAATGCATGAATTATGTGTAGGGGCGCTCCCAACTCCAGAAAGACATTACCATATATATGGGGGAGCATTGAGCTATATTCAGCTGTTGTTATAAAGTTATCGTGGACGGTATATATAGGAGCATTAGGTTCTTTATCTTGAAACTTTTGAACAACTCTCATTGCAATATTTGCATCTCTCTGATGAATGAAGTTTACAAACGTGGATATTTCACTCTTCCGTCGATCCCTCGTATCGCTGGTGATACGCATTGAAACCCGATGTCTTTTTCTAGATAATCGGTTATAAACCCATATCGGAACGTCATTCGTCTGAGTATAATTCTGAACTGTGCTAAAGAAATGGACACCATATTTTACGGAGCGATCACTAGCGGACACAAGCCAACCTATACTCCGAATCAGGCTGATCAGGCAATCCATACCTGAATACCTGGTCTTAAAGAAGTTATAAAAGACAGAGGCAAATGGGAAGCATTTATACGGTTTATCAAAATCTAATTTGAATTTACCTTTTAATAAGGACGTACATGTACTATGTACTGTTTTACCATATATAATAGGCATATATATGGATTTAACAGTCTTACGATCGAGGAAATTATTGCGTAACATGATTTTCTTTATAGAAGCAGGTATTTCAGCACTATTTATGTAAGATAAGAGTTCTTCTAGGAAGCCTTCATATACATCATGGATGGTATCATTTGTATCATAAAGAAGATTAGTTTTCTTCGCAAAATCCAAATCAGTTAAAAAATAACTCATAATTTGATATGCACTAGCGGAAGCGTCTTGCGTTATAGGCATTCTTCTCATAAGATTATAATCTTTATTTATTATTGCATGCATTTTTGACATAAATTGATAAGGATTTTTAGAAACTCGAGAACATATAGCCCAATTAGATGAATAATCTTTGAGAAAAGAATTAAGAAAATTATATGCATCTTCAATCTTATTGAAGGATTTCACATGAAATGCGCAAGCTACACTTACAATATAATTGATCTCATCATCAGTCTTTTCAGACTTAGAACCCGAATCAGCAAAGAGGAGCAGACTTCTAGTAAGATCTCTTTCATGAAACTGAAGAAGCCCGTTGCGGTATATTCGACCGCGGAAGTCTAGAAATGCAGGAAGGTAGAACTTGTATCCATCATAGGCAGAGGCTAGTTTCAATACAAATTGCTCATAACGAGCACGCTGAATGTCTTTTTCAAGAGTAGACACTATAGTTTCATACTTTATTTTTTTTGCGTGCAAATTTTTATGCTCTAAATAGCAGCTAAAAAGAATTTTTTCTGCATTGACTAATGAAAGGTTTGAGAGAAATTTAGGCAAAAAATATGCAGTTGATACCAGTAATTTCTCATTTTCTTTAAGAATCGGTGTGTGCTATTCTTTGTTTCGGCTAATCCACCTCGATTTCAATATTTTTTTGGTTAAAGTCAAATGTACCCTTTTCAGCAAGTCTATCTACTTCCTCTTTAGTCGCTTCGGGTGCTTTGGTCTCCTAGTGGCGGCTCTTTTGATGCTTGGGGATAGCGGGAGCTGGTGTAACATGATGCTGCCGTCAGAAACTTCTGGCGCAAACTCGCCGTCCACTTCGTCTTCGGAAAACGACTCTCTTCTCGCTCATGCCTCCTCCGAGACTGATTCGGAAAAGGAGGGGTTCCTGACTCCTAAGGAATCAGTCTCGTCTGCTTCTTCTACTTCCTCTAGTGAGGATTCTCCCCAGAAAGAGAGCGTGGAATTTCTACCCCCAGGAGAGCACACCTTCTGGAAAAATGAAATTATTCGGGCTTTCCGTGATGCGTTAGATTTCCATGATCGAAGGGGAAAAATTGCCACTATTCAGGATAATGAAATCCTCGCCTCTTTGAACATAACTTCCTTACTTTCGAAGAAGGAAGCAGAAACCATATGTGAAAAATTGAGAAAACTGCCGTGGCCCGATTTCGAAAAAGCGGATAGAACCTCAGTCTATGCCAAGGCTTGGCAGCTTCTCGAAAAACACCAAAGACCCGACATAGACTAGGCCGCTCAGTTGAAAGTTATGAAACAAGTCTGCGGTAGTTCAAAACTGGAATTGGCACAATATCGCGAAGTGGCCGCCCTTGAAGCGTGAGGAGAATTCGATAGTGGAGATGTTAGAAGGTGCTAAATCAATCGGTGCGCTCGTCCTGGATTGCTTTGTACCGCCCCCAAAAGATCCAATACCAAAACGTTAGATGGTGCCATATAAGGTAAGCATTTCTAGATCGGGTAAAGATTTCGAGAAAAGAATTGAGTGAGGGCAGCGGTTCCTCCATTATAGCTATGAAAAAGGGACCACGAAAGGTAAGGAAGAACTGTGGTTCAACTCCACAGCGTGGTTAGAGCAGCACCACAAGCCAATCAACCAACAAATAGGTAGGCTTCACAGAAGGAAGAGATAGAATCCAGCTTTTGTTATCAGGAGTGCAAGTTCCCAACATCGCTCAGGTTGGAATTAGATAAACTAAGTTCGTTTCGGTATGAGAAAATAAGCAATCCTGAATAAGGGAGAAGTCAGGCGTGTACAGACTATGGCATCGTTAAGCCCTTTTAAATCTGAAATGTGTTGTTTCAAAGTATCTAAGGGAAGTTTGGTCGGAGACCTGATCTTTGGTCATATAGCCGTGTGAGAAGTCTGGTACATGGATGATAGCAGTTGTTGTATTGTAGAAGAAATGTAGCTGTTGTAGCTGGAGCTTAGGTCTTTACGTCCTTGGGTTTGTCTTTCTTTCTTTGCTGATAAGAAGCCGGAACATGGCTTCTGTATAACCGTTGGCGTATACCAACGGAACGGATAGTGGGGGTGAAATGGGCAAGTCAACGGGGAAAGATGGCAGCCGGTTCCCGAACAAAAGGTAGGGGTACATAATTTCAGTTAGAAAGAAGGTATGTGGGAGATGAACGAACAATAAGTATTGAAATCGACAATCCGACGAATCGATGCGATTCAAAGAAGTTGGGTTTTCCTGTACTCTCCGATCGACGTTCATTAGGGTAAAGGGTAAAGCGCGTTCCTACGAAACCAGGTGTTGAATGAACATCCAGGCAGTGAAAGGGTATTGAGCTACGAATGCTTATACAGGGCAACTATAGGGCTTATATAGAATAAGAGGGGCTCACTTGACAGAGTGCCGAGCATTGTTCGTCGTGCTAGTTCCGCTACTCCAGTTCCAGTGGTAAAGGAAACCTTCTCTCTTTTGCTTTCGGGCTTACGTCTCTCTTTCAAGGGTTCCAGTTTCTTTGGTAGCTTTGGGCAAGGCAGTACTGGTACTCAGTCGATCTTGCTCTAGCCGCTTTCGGCTTAAGGGAAGGTTTACTTTTCCTTTCCGTGAAGTTTTTGTTCCAGAAGTAAGAAGAATCAATCAAAGAAAGGAAGGAGCCCTAGCCCCAGATGCCACCCCGTCTCCTACAATATGCTTTTGCTTGCTATGTTCTAAGGATACTGCTTTGATCTATCGATGGACGGATAGGATAAGGAGTTAGTTGATAGACTCCTGTTTTGAAATCTCTTAGATAGAAGAACAATCGTAACGTAAAGTAAAAGATCCTTCATCCCGATCCTTTCACTCAGCTACACGCTCCTTCCTAGAAATGAAATAGTTGATCACAGAAAGAAAGAAAAATATTGCTTGTTCACAAAACAAATGTGCGTGTGCTTAACACAGTCGGCTAATAAGTCCTTGCAACCCGATGTGAGATAAAAGATAGCTCGGGCGCTAGCGTCGTGTGAGACAATTCATTCATAGTGGACCCAGAAAAGGGGGACGAAGTCTGGAAGGCGACGTAACAAAGTTCTGAGCATCGGTACTTGCCAGTTACAAGCTAAAATCACACGTGATGTAAATTCTGAGCCGATAGGCGAACCCCTACGAGAAGAGTTTCAAGCCGCTCGGGAAATCTGTCGATTACCACGCTCCGACTCTAAGAGTTCGATTTTCGAATAGTGAGTGCTATCTGTGCCGAATTTCCTACTGGATCAAATGCATTCTCTCTATATATACTATACTCTATTTGTTTCTTAGCTTTGACAAGTTCGCTTCTGCCTTGTGCTCTTCTCTTCTTCACCAGTGATAGTTGTTTGCCTTTCTTTCTATAAGGTGCCTTGGCTCTTCCCTTTATTGAAACTGGAAAAATCTTGTATAGTAGGCAAGGAAGGACCCATCTGAAATACTGAAAGAAAGGTAGGGGCTGGGAACATAGGATAGGGACATGGCTTTCACTCAATGGTTAGCTAGCTCATATGGAATAGGTCTCTGCTTGCTCCTGCCCGCTCTTACGGAAAAGAGTCCTAA
>CANYLF011798660.1:0-12252 GCA_948193215.1 Bocquillonia castaneifolia | reverse complement strand
ATTCGTGGTGAATGGCTAGTAGACTTAGCACCTGAATATTATGATATGCACAACTTTCCAAATTGTGAGGCCAAGCAAGTCCTTGAGAAGCTTTACAAGAAGCGCCAGAGCAAGAATAGAAAATTAAATTAATATGTAATTAATCTTTTTAGTTAGTTATTCATGATTTGTAATTGTAATCGTAATTAATATGTTATCGTCTTCAAGTAAATTTCCATATATCCATCGTAGACGAGTAAATGTGTCTAACAAAATCCCCTCTTTTTTTTTGGCTGAATGTTGGATTTGATGCTAAACACAGTATCACTAGCTGTTGCTTCCAATGTAATTACTTCTTAAATCATAGGATGCAAGAGTTTGATTGTCTTCAAGTAAATGTTCATCGTAGACAAGAGTAAATGTGTCTAACAAAATCCCCTCTTTTGCCTGAATTATGGATTTGATTACTGTCCCTTCAGATTGTTGTATTCGGACAAGTATTTTCATCGGCACAGGATTCTTAACAACAAGATGAAGTGTAGAATGTTTATGAATCCCACAATCAACTAATGTTTGATCATCATTTACTTACTACATTTCCATCAAATAACATAACCTCATTATTTTCAGACATCCCTTCCTTCTCACGCATCAGAGCCTTCATACATATCCTTAATAACTTTATCAGAACCCTTTAAACTCAATGGGACAGTTTTCATAATATTCAAGAAAACATCATCTGCATCATAACAACACATTTAAGATAACAAACGTTAAACATAGTTAAATTTATAGATAACAAAGGAATTTGGAAAAATTTAAGACTTTCCCTTTTCTTTTATGATCAAGGAAAAGATTTGTACTTTACAACCCATCTCTATTGACTCTATATAAAAAGTTCTCTACTTTACATTAAACAAAAAGGTTTAACATTGAAATTCAAATTTTAAATTCTTAGAAATTTCTGGGTTTTTGAAGAGAAAAAAAATGATGGGTTGATATAATTATTATTATTACTCTATGTTAGTATATTTAAAATTGTATTCAGAAATTCTTAAAACATACACAGAGTCGTGACCTATGTTTACTCAGCAATTAATGTGTAAACAAAATTTACTAGAGATTATAAGAAAATACATAAAATAGTATAGAGCAAAAACATTATCTAAAGAAATTCCAGCTCAGCAGAACTACAGCTCAGCAACTCAGCATCGGCTCTCCTCCAATCTTCCATTGCTACATCAACAAGTTCATGAGCTCAAAGTCACCAATGCCACATCAGCAAGCTCACACTCTTCTTGCCAGTCAACCTTCCCTTACTTTAAGGCGCGAATCTAGAATTTAGGACTGTGCAACAGTTCGGTTTTCGAATAAGTCAAACCGCGGTTTGACGGTTGTTTTTTGATGAAACCAAACTAAACTGTAATTATATACAAACCGCAATCGAATCAAACTAAATTAATTATTTATTTCGGTTCGGATCAGTTCGGTTTGTCGGTTTAATTTTTTTTATTTTTTGAAATATTTTTATAAATAATTATTATGTTTTTTTATACATATTTATTTAAAAAATTAATAAGAATATATGTACATAAATAATATATATATATATATATGTGTGTGTGTGTGTGTGTGTGTGTGTGTGTGTGTGTGTGTGTCTATATAAATATACATACATACATATATATGTGAAAAATATATAAAAAAACATATGAAATGTATAAAAAAATAAAATAATAAAGTAATAAAAAATTGAATTGTGGTTTTTGGTTCATTTTGGCTTTCCAAACCCTAAAAAAGAACCACAAACCGTAATTTCTAAACTCTTTCAACCAAACCGCATAGTCGAACCTAATTAGTCAAACCACATTGTAAATTTCAACTCCGTTTGGTTCGGAAGTACGATTCGATTCAGACGTTTTTGCACAGCCCTACTAGGATTCAGTTATTACAAAAGAAACTGTTAGTCCTTAGATTGTATATATATCAGTAGTAGATTGACGGTTATTAATTAATGAGATTCTCTCTCTCATAAGTTCACAAGCTCATTTTTCTCTATAATTTTTCTCTTTTAGCATGATTCAATTTCAATAAAGCTCATCTCCAACCTTTGTAAGATGGTATCAGAGTTGAAGAATATCAATCTAAGTGTTTTCAATCTCTGCTTAAACTCTAGTAATCAATCTTAATCTTTCAAATTTTTTATCTCAAGATCAGTTAGTTCTTTGATTATGGATATCCGCTGTAATATGATTTTGATTTTGCTTTGAATCTTTTGCAATTTACAAATTTCTTTGAATCTCCTTTCACTACATAATCTTATTTTGAGATCATTTACTCTACAATGGCTGCCCAAACTAGACCTGAAGATTCACCCTCAAGCCCTTATTACCTTCACCCTAATGAAAATCCTTCTCTTGTCCTTGTATCTTCACCTCTCAATGGAAACAACTACTATTCTTGGTCAAGAGCTATGAGACTTGCTTTATTATCTAAAAACAAACTCTGCTTTGTGGATGGAAGCATTCAAATACCTAACACTACTTCTCCTCTCTTTCCTGCTTGGGAGAGGTGTAACACTATGGTTTTATCTTGGTTAATCAAGTCTTTGTCACCTGGAATTGCTCAAAGTATTATTTCAATGGATTATGTTGCTCATATTTGGAAGGACCTAAGAGATAGATTCTCTCAAGGGGATAGAGTACGAATTTCAGATCTCCAAGAAGAAATACTCTCTTTGGAACAAGGCACCATGAATGTTACAGACTATTTTACTTAGCTGAAAATCCTATGAGATGAACTTGTAAGTCTCAAGCCCTTACCTGTTTGTAACTATAACCCCAAATGCTCTTGTGGGGCACTTACTACTGTTAAGGATAACCTGGAATGAGATCAAGTGATTAGATTCCTGAAGGGGCTCAATGACACTTTTTCACATGTGAAGTCTCAAATTCTGCTTATGGAACCCTTAACTTTTATAAATAAGGTGTTTGCTTATGTTTTGCAATAGGAGTGGCAATCAGGAGCAATTCAATCCCTTACAAATACTGATTCACAAGTGTTGTATGTCAATCAAATCTCTAGTAATAAACCACAAGCTTTTTATGTGAATTGAAGCTCAGGAGGATCATATGGTAACAATAAGCAATATGGATTTAGGAGATCTTATGGAGGGAACAGTGGAGCTACTGCAAACTCTCAAGGCAAAAGGCCTTCTTGTACTCACTGTGGCATGCAAGGCCATGCAGTCAAAAGGTGTTATAAAAAGCATGGTTACCCACATGGTTTCAAGGGTAAACAAACCTATGGATCAGTCAACTTCGTTGAAAATGCCAATTATTCTGAAGAAGATCATGTCAAAGGAATGGAGGAATCTGCAGACCCATTCTGGAAATCAACAACTGAACAAGTTAAAGTTAAGGCATCCTCACTCTCTTTCACTCTAGAACAATACAATAAAATTCTTACAATGATTCAAGGTGACACTAATATTAACACAGCCTCAACTAGTCATCACTCTTTAGTCAATCATCACTCTCCTCAAGTAAATGCTTTTACTGCTAACTTCTCTAAGGCTACAGACAAAGGTATGAATGCCTCTACTGATTTCCTTAATAGTAGCACCTGGATTATTGATACAGGTGCCACTGACCACATTTCTTGTTCTCTGAGTAACTTCAGTTCTTATAAAACACTGCATAATTCTTTTATCAAGCTATCAAATGGTTTGAGGGTACAAATTAGCCACATAGGAACAATAAGGTTGTCTGACCTTCTAGTTCTATAGAATGTTCTCTATGTTCTAGAATTCAAATTCAACCTGATTAGTGCAAGCCAACTGACTTGTGATAATCCTTATTGCTTAATTTTTGAAGTTAACAGTTGTCTTATTCAGGAAAAGGCATCATTGAGGATGATTGGAGAAGCTGAATCACAAGCATGACTTTATATACAGAAGCTCATTTCTCATTTTCAACCAGCATCAACCACTGTTGGAGCAGTAGTTAATAATTCAGATTTTGACTTGTGGCATTACAGATTAGGTCATGCATCTGACATAAGAATAAACAAATTACAGAATAATTTTCCTTGTGTCAAAGTGGTTGATAGAGATCTTTGTAATGTTTGCCAACTGGCCAAGTAAAGAAAGCTTTCTTTTCCTTTGAGTCAGTCTACTATGGCTGCATGTTTTGATTTACTGCATATGGATATTTAGGGCCCATATTCTTCTCCTTCTATGTAGGGTTACAAGTACTTCCTTACCATTATCGATGATCACAGTTGGCACGACATGGTAAACAAAGGAGAAACAAGAAAGTTGATGTAGAAATTTCGCACATATGTTCACACACAGTTTGCAGTCAAAGTAAAGATCCTCAGAACTGATAATGGACCAGAATTTCATCTACCATCCTTCTTTGAAGAACAAGGGATCATCCACCAAAAGTCCTGTATGTATACTCCTCAACAAAATGGACTGGTGGAGAGGAAGCACCAGCACATTTTAAATGTTATAAGGGCCTTGAAGTTCCAAGCAGGACTACTAGTTAAATTCTAGTTTGATTGTGTACAACATGCAGTGTACCTCATTAATAGGCTACCTTCACCAGTGATTAACAATAGAACTCCCTTTGAGATCTTGTTTCACAAACTCCCTGACCTTAGTGAATTAAAGGTATTTGGGTGCTTATGTTATATAGTAACTAATTCTCAACATCGAATGAAATTTGATCCAAGAGCTGTAAAGGGGGTCTTTCTGGGTTTCAAAATAGGAGTTAAGGGCTACAAAGTCTATAACTTGAAAAACCATTAAGTTACTGTCTCTAGAAATGTAGTCTTCGTTGAGAACTCTTTTCCTCTTCGAAGTGTTGTTCAAGATACATCCAGCTCATGCTCCTTGCCAAACCATATTTCTGAGTTTGATTCACAATTGGATAGTCTCTATGAAAGTGCTCCAATTGAGATATAAGAAGAGCCAGTAGAAAACCCTCTTGTAAATTCTGATGATGCTAATTCTACTGATCCCCTACCAAGGACATCAACCAGAGTCAAGCACATCCCTACAAAAATCAGAGATTATGAGTGTACTCTACATCAACCACCTGGACATTATGCTGTAATTGCATCCTCCAGAACTAGTCCACAGCTATGCCCAAGGTCATGATCTCTCATAGGTTGTCCCATTCATATGCAGCCTTTTCTACTATGCTTGACTCATACACAGAACCTCAAACTTATAAGGAAGCCTCTTAATTACCTTGTTGGCAAGTAACTATACAGGCTGAATTAGAAGCACTAAAACAAAACAATACCTGGAAGATAGTCTCACTACTTGTAAGGAAAAGAGCAATTTGTTGTAAGTGGGTGTATAGGACCAAATACAATCCAGATGGCTCACTAGATAGATGTAAAGCAAGGCTAGTAGCTAAAGGCTACACTCAACACAATGGAATTGATTTCCTCCACACCTTCTCTCCAGTAGTAAAGATGGCCACTATCAGAACTCTCCTTGCAGCAGCAGTTGCTAGAAATTGGCAACTCCAACAATTGGACATCAATAATTCATATCTCCATGGGGATCTAGCTAAAGAAGTTTACATGGAACTTCCCCCTAGTGTCTCAACATCTACTTTGCATGTGAATCCAGTTTTTAAGCTAATAAAGTCTCTATATGGATTGAAATAGGCAGGTAGACAATGGAACATCAAGCTCACAACTGAACTGACAACATTAGGGTTCCAAGCCTCTCAAGCTAACCCTTCTTTGTTTGTCAAAGGTAGTGGCGAGACATTCCTTGCTCTTGTAGTTTATGTTGATGATGTGATTCTTGCAGGGCCTTGCATGCAATCTATTATGTCTATCAAGAACCACCTCCATCAAGTTTTCAAGATAAAGGACATGGGATCCTTGAAATTCTTTCTTGGTTTGGAAGTTGCAAGGAACCAAAGTGGTATCTATCTCTATCAAAGAAAATGTGCTCTGGATATTTTGAAGGAATATGGCTTCTTAGCTTGTAAACCACTTTCCACACCCATGAGTCCACATACCACGTTATGTAAAGAGAATGACATCTCTTTGCTCACCAGCAATATTGTGTACAGACAACTTGTGGGTAAACTCCTATACCTGACAACTACAAGGCCCGATCTCTCCTTTACAGTTGGACAACTTTCACAGTTCTTAGATAATCCTACTACTAACCATTTATCTGTTGCCCATAGAGTCCTCAGATACATTAAAACAGCTCCTAGACATGGTTTATTTTTCCTTACTTATAGCAATTTACAATTACGAGCCTTTTTAGACTCAGATTGGGCCTTCTGCCCTGACACAAGAAGCTCAGTTACAGGTTTTTACACCTTCTTGGGCCTTGCATTAATCACCTGGAAATCTAAGAAACATTAAATGATTTCCAGGTCTTCCTCTGAGGCAGAATATAGGGCCCTAGCTGCTCTTACAAGTGAGATTCAATGGCTCATATATTTGCTTCATGATCTTCAAGTTCCATGTTCCAATGCTGCTGCTATCTACTATGACAATCAATTCACAATTAAAATAGCAGAAAATTCAATGTTCCATGAGTGAACCAAGCATATTGAGCTTGATTGTCACTTTATTCGCCAGAAGCTTCAATCTGGATTAATACATTTTATGTCTGTACCTTTTATAAATCAACTTGTTGATTGCTTAACCAAACTGCTCCCTTATCCTGCTTTTGCAAGGTCAAAGTCCAAGCTGGGACTTGCCAACATTTATGCCCCAGCTTAAGGGGGGCTAAAGAAATTCCAGCTCAGTAGAGCTACAGCTCAACAACTCAACATCAGCTCTTCTCCAATCTTCCATTGCTACATCAGTAAGTTCATGAGCTCAAAGTCACCAATGCCACATCAGCAAGCTTATACTCTTCTTGCCAGTCAACCTTCCCTTAATTTAAGGCGCGAATCTAGGATTCAGTCATTAGAAAAGAAACTACCAGTCCTTAGCTTATATATATATCAGTAGTAGATTGACGGTTATTAATTAATGAGATTTTCGCTCTCATAAGTTCTCAAGCTCATTTTTCTCTTTTAGTTTGATTCAATTTCAATAAAGTTCATCTTCAACCTTTGTAAGATTATTGGTGAAGAAAAGAGAGAAGATAAATAGAAAAACCTGTTGATCTTCTATGAATACTGCTTTTACAAGTCTTTTTTTTTATAAAGTATATCAATAGAAAATATACATTAAATTTTAAAAAGAATATATTGATAAAATATTTTACGGAAACTGAAAATATATAAAGTGATGAATAGCAGAAGAGTCTCAATAAGCAAATCATACTACCAATATCTATATATACATATTGAATGGAATAGTTGCATTACAATGTCACTTCACATAACAAATTCACAATTTAAGCCAAAGCCAAAAAGAGTACATCGGGATATATATTAAGTACCCAGAAGTTGCAGTTCAACATAGCAAATGCTAGTGCTTTCGTAGTGTGATGAAAAGAGTGGAATTGTCATCATCAATATTCCCTAAATCTTCCAACATAAAAGTAGGCACTTTCATCATCTTCATGACTAACTTTCTTGGGAGGTGGTACTGTATTCCATCCAACTCATTGTCATCATCTGTATTCCCTAAATCTTCTTCATCTTCAGTAGCTCTCTCTTCTACCTCTTCCTCATCATCTGACTCACTTACATATCCAACAGGACTAATATAGTCATCTATACAGGCCCATCCACACTCTCCTCAGCCAAGTCCAGCAGCCTCTACATGGATATCATCTCCAACAAAGCCTTCATCTCCTCCATTAGAACCTTCTTTAGTTGCTAGTCCACTTGGTCCAACCCCATCTACACTAACTAATGTGCCAAGCCCAATAACCTCTTCACTATTATCATCTCCTTCATTTTGTGGTGCCCATTCTAATGCAAATACATGTAACACCTCACCTTTTAAAACTATTTATACGTATACTTAATATATTCTTACTAAAAATATTTACTTAATCATATAATAAACTTTCATATAAAAATATTATAATAATCTTTAACAAATTTTTACTCTTTATTAAATCAAATTTAAGTAATATTAAAAATAAGAAAATGCTTTCCTCTAAGATCGCTGGAGTCTAGCCATATGGAGCTCTACCAAAATAAGCCTTTCCTTCCTATTTGATTTTCCTGTAACACTAGATTATTGAGAAAAATAATGAGCTTGATGCTTAGTGAGAAAATAAGCATATATATAATTAAATATAATCAACTTAATATTTGAAATCATTTTCTTTGACTTCCTCAATTACTGACATAATATGCCAGTCTATATTAATTTATCAAAATATATTAAAAAACACTCAACATCACAAACAAATTTACAACACAGTATATCATCCTATAATTATCACAGAATTAATTTACAATAAACTCATATTCAACCAATTCCAAATTTTTCAACCCAATAAACAATTCTGTATTATAAGTACTTCTCCATCACTTCCTAATTTCAATCAATTCATAATAATTTTATTTTTATTTCTCAGTCAATCAAAATCTCATCCAAACCACTACCATCTCCATTTTTTCAACTTTTTATTAATTCACAATAAATTCAACAATACCACATTTTCAAATCATATCATCAAACACCACACATAAATGATCCACTTATGAGAAAGATAATATATTTGCACACATCCACTTTTCACATATGAGAAAGATAATGTATATTTTTTTTTATATCGCACACAACCACCTTTCACTTATGAAAAAGGTAAAATATTTTTTTATATATATCGCACACAGCCACATTTCTCATAAATTTCACATATATGTGAGACACAACACTATCACAACAAATTCATAAAATCTAAATTTAATCAATATCACACAATAATGACAATTCAACCATTTACACAAAAATTTTCAAAAATACACAATTTCAATTATAATACTGGGCAGATGACTCATCCTCACCAAATCATTTTCTTATTCATTCACAAATATAAATAGGTGGCCACCGACGAGACTATCCCACCGGCTCAGTCTCGCCATCCCTCGACATGGAGCTATCCCATCGGCTCAGCTTACTCAAAACATACAATCCTTTTTCCCCGAGTCAATCCATTCCCATTTCAAACATAATCACAATCAATTCAACTCACAACACATCTCAATTTCTCAATCTAGCTCACAAATTCACAAGCAACCAATTCCACATCATCACACATCATAATTAATTTTAATAATTAGTTAAATTATCTAAAAGAAAGGTTAAAGGAAAGGTAATCTGATCACATGTTTTTCAATTTCACATCTTTCATTTAGAACAACCTTTTGTTGCCCAATCATAAATCATTCATTTTCCATCTCATCTTTTGGGTTACCAATTTCTAACCAATCATTTAGACAATCAAACTCATTACCAAAACAAACCATTCAAACAACGACTTCATCTCATAGTCATAATATCATTTTCACTCAATAATTTATTAAATTTTCACAATTCAATTAATCAAATTATCCATTTACTAATGCCAAATCAATCTATCAAAAATATAGTAATTGAGCACTCTCAGTAATTTTCCATTTAATATACACAAAATTAATTAATTAATTAATTACCCACTTAATATACCATAATAATTAAATTCACCTATTTATATTTCACATAATAATTAAATATTAACATTCAGCATGCATCTCAATAATCCAGGGGTACAATTGGGATACCCTCACACACACAAAATAACTTATTTCATCATTTCATTCCCTTCAATTCTGATGCTCTTTATCCAAAACCTATATGAATAAATGTTCAACATAATTTTTACTAATTTTTAGAACACAACTATTATTCAAATTATTTATTTAAAAACACCGCTAAAATTATATAAAAAGGCTTTTAAAGATTACTGGGAAATAGTTTATAGATTTCAATTGCACAATTGAAATCAACACGAAAAATCGAGTCCAATGATATATCTTGTTAAATGAATAGTACCGTATATGTGAATAGTACTCTATATGTGGACAGTACCATATATGTGGACAGTACCGTATATAATAATAATGATGATGATGATGATGTTATTGATGATGATGCATTATAATAATAATAATAATGATGATGATGATGATGATGATGATGATGATGATGATGATGATGATGATGTTTATGGTTAATTACTATATTAATCTTTAGATATTTTGTAAAATTACAACTTAACCTTTATAGAAAATTTTCTTACAATTTCATCCGGACCAAATTGTAAGAATTTTCTTTTGAATAATATTTTTAAATCCTCCAAAATATTTTTATTATATATATTTTTAAGGGTGTTATAATTCTACCCTCCTTAAAAAATTTCGTCCTCAAAATTTGGATAAAAATAATTTTATTACATATGTATATATAAATCATGAAACGGTTTGATCAAGATCAACCACGATAACAAGGGAAACAATTTTACAAAATCTGACTATCTTAAGTGCTTCTGGCTATAGTCAGATTTAATGTGGTCATGCGATATGCTACATATCAACAACATTTTGAAAACATATTCAGCTAAATAAAATCTTAACTTTCTGGATCAAGTTTAATTCTTGTGAATTTTTTTTCATGACATGAAGTATGATATCTTTCTTCAATTTGTTATTCATTGTAATATCTAGTATTTTTTTTTAATTTTTAACAAATTAATTTTTCATTGGGATTTTAAATTTTGGACAAAGAATTTATATTTTATTGTTAATAGAAGTTTTTTTTAAATGTTCTGAATATCCCATTCAATATACGATATCATTTCCCTATTAATTTTATGTATGAATTTTAACTTAGAATAAAAAAATATATTATTATATTTTCAAATATAAATTTCTAAAATTATCATTTAGAGATTAAGCACTTGATTTTATAATTTCAAGGTATTGCTTACAAAAAATCGAAACTAAATTTATTTTATAATAAGAATTTTTACAATGGCCATCATTATTGTAATAACCTGAAATTTTCTAAATTTCTAGCTAATAGTAATTAGAATTTAAAATATTTAATTTTTTTTGAAGATTTCTTTGTGAAATCTTTAATGAATATTTTTAATTGGTTAATATTTGCTTTTGAATAAATGTGATTTGTTGACTTAAACACTATAATTTATTTTTGGTGTTATATAAGAAAATTATATACATTAATGATTGTTAATGAAAGAAAAGCCTATATTAATCTAGAACCATCTAAAATTATTTGTAATAATAATAATAATTATAAGCAATTATATCTTGGCCACATGTCCTGCACCCATCCTATTAAGTGGATGTCATTTTTTTTAAGAGACAATTTCCTTCTAGAAGCAATAAAGAATAAACCTATATATATTTTGCCAAGAGATGGTCATCTGGGTAAAAGGAGAATTCGTCTCCTTCATCCAACAAAATAAGGGTTTTAAAATTAATAACAATAATCTTAATTTATAAAGAAATAAACTACCATTTTTCTTCCTTATCCTTTCATCCTCCCGTTGTTTTCCTTATACTTTTCTTTTTCTTTTCTTAACCATCTACTGCTGTTTTTAGATAACCATCCAATCATTCCCTAAAAATTTCTGAACCCCATATCTCACCTGCAACCATCTAAGCTTATTGACAGCGTCCGTTTAATGTGAAAGTGCTCTATTTGAAAGTTATGGGAAGTTACAGATCTCAATTGTCTTTCTGTTAAAGAATTTGGTGTGATTTGGAAGAATAGAAGATGTAATCATAGCCAAAAGATGCAATAGACTCTACCAGCATATTTTGTGGACAGCCAAGGATGAGAAGGAGCTGATCGGAGCTCTTGCTTGCCGAGACCTTTGATGCCTTTTGCACAGCTTTCCGACAAGCATCAGGATATTATCAACGCCATTTCATGTTCACGAACACTTACTGTAACAACCCAAAATTAATACATTATAGTAAGAATTTAAACACATAATAATAGTAAATAATTTTAAATTAAGATTCAAATAAAACTCCCTTCCAAAATTTTTTTTTTAAAAGTAGGGTAACAACGATCGTTGTTAAGTAAGCAACGATCGTTGTCAATTGTACAAGGATCGTTGTTAAATGCACAATGATCATTGTGAAATTCACGAGAATGGCCAACAGTTCCAACAAGATACACGAGCTCGTGGGAATCAACAACGAGCTCATTGTTAAAACAGCAACGATCGTTGTGAACAGTGCAACGATCGTTGTGAACCAAAAATCACCCAAACAAAATTTTTGAATAAAAATCACAGTTTAA
>CANYLF011798567.1:0-14135 GCA_948193215.1 Bocquillonia castaneifolia | reverse complement strand
TATACTTTAGATGAATAATTTTGATATTGAACTTATTGAATTATAAGGATGGTATTATATTAGAGCTAAATATAATATTAATATAAGTGATATTAATTGTTGATTGATATATAATAATAATTAATAGGAATTAAATTGTATAAATGAGAATTTCAAAAAAATAAAAGTAAATGATTATAATGGGTGATTGAGTATATACATGAATTGATCGTAAATGTGTTAGAAATAAGATGTAATTGTTTTAAATAAATAATATAAGAAATAAATAAAACTTTGGGAAATTAAAGTAAATAAATGAGATATAGATTAAATAATGAAATCGATATGTAATTATAAATTGATTATAAGGTATTGACATTGAAACTATAAGAATGATTATGTATGTATATGAATGGATTATGAATTTGTTATAAATATTATGAATTAATGCATATGCAATGCCATATGAATATTATGCTGATAATAATATGATGGAATAAACTAAATTCAACGAGTAGATCATAATATGGTATTGACTCACAGAGATTTCCCGTGCGCCTTCTTGCGCTCCGGTTACTGGCCCACTTAGGCCTCATGAACGCTTTATATGAGAATAATATATAAGAATTTAGAACCAGAACAATATCCCATTGAAATCCTAGAACTTCTAGATTACATCCCATTAATTAACTTCCCTTTAATTACTAACTATGTCTAACAATACCATAATATACACACACACACACCCACACACTATGCATACTTTGTTTATGTTGTGTATATGTTGCTGCGTGATTGCGGATGGAGGATAGTTGTGGAACGAGCTACTTAGGTGTCAACATGTTGTGTACACACAGAATTCAGGTACGTACTTTGGTTAGGTGATAAGGACAGGGCTTGCTCAGTTGTGGTTTTTGAGCGCTAGATGAATATGTTGGATTAAGAGAAAAAAGTGGATTAAGAGAGCATACAAGGATGCAGGGCGTTTAGAGGTCTATTAGGTGTTCTACCTCGATCATCCTCCTTTCCGTGAATTATTTGTACATCATGAGAATGCTTGCATGTATATATATTAAAATAAATATCTATATTTTGTGACTGCTTACACGTTAGGTTGCAATTTATAAATATGATGTTGATTCAATCAGTGAGATCTAACTCCCCCTCAACTTATTTTTTTCAGGACCCTTTAATTTAGACCTCTACAATTAGGTCGCTCCGTCGGTCTCCTTCTTCACTAGCTTTGTTGTGTATGTGGACGGTAGGGTGTGCGCTCGCAGCTGGTGACCAATGGCAATGGCGAGTTGACTCACTAATTTGGGATTTTAGATTTTAAAAAACATGTGGAGTCGCCACTCGAATTGCATCGGGACGGTAAGTGATGAATAAAATAGGTAGATTCCTTTGAAATTCCCATCCTTCATCACTCTAGATGATTTTGGGTTCGGAATGATTCTTCCTTACCTAGCAAATTCCCATTTAATTAATTAAAAAGGTCATTATTTCCTATAGAGGACAAACAATAATAAAGCGATAAATCACCCAGAAAATAATATGGCACTTGTAGGATGAATGATCGTCCCTAATATTTTTTTTAATTGGTTCTTTATTTCTCCGCATTTAGTCTGATAAAATTAGCCCCAATTGATTGAGTGTTGTGTATTGTATTTGGTGAGTTGCTACTTATTTTAATGATGTTAGCTGAGTGGGTTATTTCCTTATTTATTTACATGCGAAACATCCACAATCAGTTTCTAATACCTTTTAGATTATTTATGATATTGATATTTACACATTAATTATTTACTCATTACGCGGAATAAGATGGCAGAAATATACATACACCCATATAGAAAGGAAAGGAGAAATGATTTTCTATAAATTTTATTATACTACTTACCGAGTTTTATTCATTAAAAGTTCGATTAGTTATTTTAATTTATTATTATATGGAATAGAAGGAAAATAAATAAAGTTAGAAAATCTTACCGATTGACTGATTAACCCCGGAGAGGACCAATCAGTCAACCTTGAAGCTTCAGACGGTCTATCCATTACAGAACTTCCATTCTCTTTTTGGCCTCCGTCATGGTACTTTGGTCGGACCTTAAAGATTTGGTCGGACAAAATATAGCACCAAACTTGAACAATCAGTGGTCAGGTTGATGGTTCGATCGAATCATTGATGATTCAGTCGAACCTGAAATATGGGAGTAGAAGCTTCTAATCACTATCTTCACCTGTGTTATTACACATCACTACAAATGAGAGGTATAGATAAGTAAATATAAACCTAATAAACTATCAGAAGCCTAAAGTAGCTAAGGAGATAGGGTTCTTTATGATGGTTGGAGCCCTTAAGTTAAAATATCCTTGTGATCTATAACTTAGGTTGCATATCACCAAGCTTCAATTTGTTTGCTTTAACATCATCTCCATATCACTGGCAACTCAACATACAATCAAAAAATTAAACGGAGTTAGTCTATGAAATATGGAAGATTACAGTAACCTAAAAAGAAATGAACAGAATATAAAATATGCTTATTTTGATGTATGGATGCTTCATGGCTGGTAGGTTACACTCAGAGTTACTGAGTGTTACTACTCTCGGGTAGAAATAAGCTTCTGAATTGACAGAGTTTCCTCATTCAAAAATTCAAAGAAAACCACTGCCTTTGAAAACTTTTGGAAAAGTGTTTTGATAACTTGCAAAGAAAAACTGTTTATTTTCTCTTCCTTCTACTGTGTCTTGTCTCCTCTCTCTCTCTCTCTCTTTCTCTCACTATTATCCCCCTCTCAGTGTAAAAATTTAGGATATTTATAGAAGAAAAATGAATCATTTTTAGCAAGTTGCTTTACTTGCTATGGGTGTAGGCCGGTGTAGTCTGACACTCTATAGATAAATGCATTCTGTCTCAAAACATGTCTTGTCGAAGCCAAGGACCGGTCGAACCTTTGATGATCAACCAGTCAAATGATCATCATAGTTTCAGTCGAACCTTCTTTCAATAAAAAATGGGCTTTGTCAAATTTGGGCCCGGTCCAAAGGTTGAAGGTTCGATCGGTTCATCAAAGAAACGACCGAATCTTCAATAGGTCAGAAAACACATTTTGAAAATCTTTAAAATCATTTTCAATCTTTCAGCTCTTTTTTATGAGAAATGGGATATTATAGTGGTCCAATCTAGACCGTATTCATCATCGGGCCCCTGAACTGCTTCCACGTACCTCCATTCACAAATGAGGTGTTTTCAGTTGGCCCCACTTTATCAAAGTTTAGCAATGTCAATCAATCAAATGAATAAATGAAAAACAAAGCATACAAACATAAACGTAAACATAATCAAGGATACATAAAAAGGATATTGCTCGGGCGGTCGATAGTCGTCACCGAAATGCCGGAGGTAGTTTGGCCCTTAAGTGGCAACATTGCATTTGTCACAAGTCTGTAGGTAGTTCATCTCTATAAAAGGTCTAGGACACTCTCGGTCAGTCCAAACGGGGCTTCTAGGACTCTAGTATCCTAGAAGATGTTGGGACCTCACCCGAAAAACTCTAGGATGCTCTTGGTCAGTCTAGACAAAAGTTCTAGGACTCTGGTATCCTAGAAGATGTCGGGGCTTCACCCAGGAAAGTCTAGGACGCTCTCATTAATCTAGACAGAGGATCTAGGACTCTGGTATCCTAGAAGACATTGAGGCTTCACCTGGGAAAGTCTAGGATGCTCTCGGTAAGTCTATACAAAGTAACTAGGATTCTAGAATCCTAAAAGACATCAGGGCTTCGCCCGGGAAAGTCTAGGCCACTCTCGGTCATTTTAGATGGAGGATCTAAGACTCTAGTATCCTAGAAAATGTCATTCTAAGAATTTGTTTACTTCTGGAATTTGCTGAGGAAGGTTTTCTATCTATTAAGTTTGTTGAATGTGATTTGCCATCACTTGAGCTTATGGTAATATTGCTGAAGGTGGCTCATTGTCGTTTGGATTTCTGGATTTTATAGGTGACTCACTGCCACCCAAAATTGTTGCAGATGGCTCGTTGCCGTTTGGGTTTCTAAATTATTGTAGGTGACTCACTACCGCCTAAAACTACTGGAGATGGCTCGCTGCCATTTGGATTTCTAAATTGTTAAAGGTGGCTCGCTGTCGCCTGGCTTTACTGAAGAAGGCTCACTGTCATCTTGATTTTTACATTCTTAGAGGTGAATTGTTGTCACCTAGTTAGTAGAAGATGGCTCGCTGCCATTTAGATTTGTTGAGGATGACTTGCTACTGCCTGGACTTCTGAATTATGGGGATTAACTAGCTGACACCTGGATTTGCTAAAGGTGGCTCACTGTCGTTTGAATTTATGAAATTTTCTAGTGGTGACTTTCTTTTGTCTAAGTTTTTCTATAATTTTCTGAAGATGGCTCACTGCCACCTAGGTTTTTTTGAAATTCTAAAGGTGACTTATCATCCCTTGAAACTGATTCTGAAATTATAAAGATGACTTGTAGTCCCCTAAATGGATTCCAGAATTTTGAAGGTGACTTGTTGTCCCCTAGATTGATTCTGAAATTTTGAAGGTGACTTGTCATCCCCGAATTTTGATTATGGAATTCTGAAGGTGACTTATCATCCCCGTAATTGATTCTAAAATTCTAAAGGTAACTTGTCACCCCCAACTTTGATTCTGGAATTCTAAAGATGACTTGCTGTTCCCGTAATTGATTCTAAAATTTTGATTGTGACTTATCATCCCCTGAATTGATTCTGAAAATTTGAAGGTGACTTGCCATCCCATGGATTAATTATGAAATTCTGAAGGTGACTTGTCATCCCCGTAATTGATTTTAGAATTCTGAAGTTGACTTGCCATCCCCTGTATTGATTTTGAAATGCTGATGGCGACTTGTTGTCCCCAACTTTAATTCTAAAATTCTAAACTGGATTGGCATCCCTGACTTTGATTCTAGAAATGTTGTGAAGCTTCTAAAGATTTCAGAGTTCTAATTGTCATCTCCAGACTCTGATTCTGAATTGGATCGTCATCCCCAGATTTTGAGATTCTAGAAGATCTATTTTGGGTTTGATGTTGGAAGATATTCTGACCGCAGTCTAAAAGGAATTTTGATAGTTGTCACTAGGATGTGGAATGATTTTGATGTTGCTAGTTTTACTAAATTTTGGCTAGAGTCTTGGATGACTCCTTATTCTAGTTCTAAACTTTGATTTTGAGGTATGTTAACTCGAGTTCTGATGATGGTTCTGGTAAGCTCTGAATCTGATGCTTCTTCTTCTTAAAAGTAACTTGCAATGTCTGGATTCTTAAATGTGAACACTTTGAATGTTATGGTTCTTGAGAGTTCTGGCCTAGGAAGTTCAGATGATCATATTGCTTTTAGAGTTAAAATAGGCAATTCTGGAGTGTTTTAGTCTTGAAGGTTTTAGTTCTGGATTTTCTAGCTCTCACTCTAGCAATCCATTTTTGGAAATCCTAGTGTGGCTTCCTATTGTTCATGATGGATGTTCGGGAGAGTTTTGATTCTGGGTAGCTTGCTCTGGTAATTTTTAGATAATGGTGATTTGCTGGGAGTTTCTGTTTTGATTAGTTCTGGTCTTGCTTCAGAAGGTCTCAGTTCTGAGGATGTTTTTGAAGATGATGGTTGCACTTTAAGAGTTCTGAGAGATCCGCACTTGGAAAGTCCTGTAGATTTCCCAAATCAGTTTTGATTCTTGTCGTGATGCTGATCCTGACATTCTTCTCTTTTGGTAGAAGATTATGACTTGTCTGCAGTCTTGATCCTCCTAGATCTTTTCTGTTTTGAGGGCTAATATTCTTCCCTCGATAAAGCTTTGCAGTTTATCTTGAAGAGTATTATTTTGACAAGTTTTCTTCCTAAGATCACATATGATGATATGGGTTTGCTCATTCTGCTAATAGGCCCCATAGGTGCTCTGGGTGTTCAGGTATGCCTGAAAAGGGAATGAATCAGGTATTGGTAATAGTCTGCCTTGCCGTCGAGTTCTAATTGTTCTGTTTCTCTATATGCCTTTTGAAGTATGATTATTTCTACTTATAGAGGATGAGTCCCTTTGCCCCTTAACTTGTTTTGTTTAGTTTCTGGAGCTCGCATCTTTAGTGCACTACAAGTGTCTTTAAGTTCCTTTGATTGAATCTTCATGAGTTTCTTAGCTGCCTGTACAATGCATGCATGCATGTATACAATGTATCTTTACAGGACATATGATGTTTATCGTTTCTCCTATTTGTGTATGCATAAATGGGGTGTTCTTCCCTATAGATGCATATACCATGCTGGATATCAATTATAATTATAGATGTATGAATGGATGCCCATGTGATGCAAAAGAATTCAATATGCTATATCAAATGTTTGCACCTTCCATGGAGTGTTGAATGATATGCAGTATTAGGTGTCATGCTAACTGTTTCTACCTGGCTTCTTGCATGTTTAGAAGTGTTAGTAAACCGCATTCTATTGTTACCACCACAATATGCTTGAACAATTGGTTGCCCAACCATTTCAATGATATGGGGGGTATAGATCATCGGCTGTTCCACATATTCCTTGGTTGCTTTAATTGTCTTGATCAGGATATCTAGACATGAATCCTCGCTCTTCTAGAGGAAGTGAGAATTTGGACAGTACTTAACTGGATAGCTTATCGTGCTTCTATATATCTGGAAAATGCTTTTTCACGTGTGGGATGGAGAGTCCTCTTATATCCACTTAATGAAGAGCAGGTTTTAGTGTAGCTTGGTCTTGATAGTCAAGCTATTCAATGGCATCAACTGAAAAGAAGAAGAAATTTGTCCCCTACTTGGGTAACTTACTAACATTGTAAGGAGACGTTGTAGCTACTGATCCTATTCGAACTTGTGGTTTCCTTTCTTATGGTAGGCCTGTTCTGTTGCCCTGGTAAAGGTTCATTAGTCTCTATTCGCATTTCTCAACTGTCCCTGAATAATTAATGTAATGATGCTCAAGATGCCTGTATTATGAAGCATGTTAAAAGAGGTGTGAATCAAATCTCTACCATTCTGATTAAAACCTTGATTGGTTAAGTTCTCTGTAATGAATATTCCAAAGGAGTCTCTTGCTTTTCTCAGTAACCATATCTCATCATTCATTTTTCGTGCCTTACCTTTTGCCTAGAGCGCCTCTTTACGAGGTTTTCACCCTAGCAGATTGCCCTAACTTTTACAAAAGTAGCCCAGAATGGGTTTTCAACTTACCAGGCTTTTATCTCTTTTTTTCAATCCCTAACTTTTCCATGAGTTGCCCCCTGAAGGGATTTTACAACTCATCATTCTTTTCACCTTCTTCTTTTCCTCTTTTGCAAATATGGTTATCGAGAAAAGCTATCCTTGACCACGCCCCCAACTGAGTTTGATGAGGTAAAAACTGAGTTAGTTGTGAGATTGTGACTTGAATTCTTCTATCAATTACCCAGTCTTTTGATCTGCAACCTTCTCGTCTTTGCTGACACATTACATTGTGGGGCATTGGAAAAGTTTAGTTCAGCCGATTTCAGGGCCCAGTGTCTTTCAGATTGAGAGGGTTTAAGATTTGATGAAAGCGGGGAGGCTACAAAAGGGAACAGCACCTCCATTGTATAATGAAGAAAATCGTTGTTACTGAAGATAACGATTGTGTCCATGGTGGAAACTTAGTATTCCTGAGCTGCTTGTCAATTCTGAATTGAACCCATAACTATTTTGCCCCCCGGTATTTGTTAAGAACCAGTCGATGTAGTGAGTACATCTTTGAGGATTATGTGGCTGTAGTGGCCTTTCAAGCAATGAACTGTTACAAGTCTCACACCTATCTTATCTTGTTTGCTTAGCATTTCCTTTTCTAGTTTGAATGCAATGACATTATTAATGTAATAAGGAAATTTGACAAGAATTCAAAATCCAGTCCGTTTAATAATGTTACAAAAGCGTACTTTTACATGCTACATTTGACATTACCATTGTTTCCAACCATCCTTTTCGGGTTTTATGATTGGCTGATCACTTTTACTTTTTCTATTTTTTGTTTTTTTTCTTTTTTTTTTCTTTAGGTAATCAAACTTGGCTGATGCTGCTGCAGTCCTGCTTTCATGAATATCTTGGCAGAGTAGTCTTGAAGACTCCTTTATCTTTTAAAACCGATTTGAAATTTATTTGTTGGAATGTCTTTGACTCTCTATTTGACATCTTCTTTTTTTTTCTCTATTTTTTTTAGTGGAAAGCCTTTACCATCTTGCCTTAACAAATTGAAACCTCTAAGCTTTCAGAGATGGCTCTAAATAATCCTTGATTGCTTTTGAATTATGGATGACCTTCCCATCTACCTTTTTTGCTCGCACTGCTGGCTTGAAAATTTCCAAAGGGATTGTGGTAGCACATTTGAGAGTTGGTTAACCTGTTGCATACTATTAAATGCTTTCCTCGCCTTATGTGTGAAATATTGAAAAGAGTAACCCTATAGGCATTCTTGGATTTCCTTAAAAGGTTACCTTATTATTAATGCTTGCGATCTCCTTCAGAAACTTGTAACCTTTTGTCTTCAGTGATCCCGTACTATTATCTCTGCCCCCGATGCTGTTGTTGACAATTGATTCAAGCTTCACTACCTCCTTGTGTTTTCATTTTTTCAATTTTTTCCTTTTTTCCCCTTTTTTAATCTCTCTCTCATCAGCAATAATGACAAATGTAGCAAGTATTTCCTGGTTTTGTAATAATGCTAAATGAACCATCATTATATGGACTAATGTCAAATAAGCTTATAGATGATTGTTACAATGCATTCGTGCCATGAAGAGGAATGCTAATTAAATAGAAGAAAACAAACGTTCTATCATTGACATGAAAATGGAAACAACAACATTATTAGAAAAGCATAACAAATGATCAGAACATTGAGCCAAGAACTTGAACTTCAGCCATCATTGTCCTGAGCACCGGACTGACTCACCTCAAGATCTGTTATCTTGCCTTCGTCGATGAGGTCTTGGATCTTATGTTTAAGCTTCATGCATTTGTCAGTGTAAAGGCCATCTACCTGATGAAATGAACAATAAGCCCCGTGAATATAGTTGTAAGAACTTCTGTTAGAAGGATTTTTAGCAGGTTAAGGTTCAAGCAACCCTTGCTCCTCTAAGCATTCAAATACCTTAGAGAGTGGGTGATCAAAGTTGGAGAATGTTCGACCAACAGAAAGATTATTAACATCTACAGTTTCACCTTCTGACTTGGTGGGGCGGCTGTAGATGGTCTTCCCTTTTTGAGTCCTTTTCCTTTTTGATTCAATTTCCTCACATTGCAAGCCATCATCATATAAACCATCAAAAGACTTAGGATTCATAATTTTTAGACTTTCCACCATATTTGGAAGCAAATTCCAGACTACGATTCTAAGTTGATCCTTCTTAAATGGTTTATTATTCAGCCAAGCAGCCTTATTCCTCCAACGAGTAAGGAAATCAGTAAAGGATTAATTGTGCTTCTGTTTGGTCATCTCCAGGTCTCTCAAAGATACTTGTAGTTTGGTGTTATAGGTGCATTGTCCGATGAAGGTGTCACATAGTTCTTTCCAATCATATTGTATAGAAGACGGAAAATTGTGATACCAATCCTGTACAATTCCAATAAGTTACAAAGAAAATACTCTAACTTTCTATTCAATATCAAGGGGTGTTGCAACCATAATTGAACCGTACTACTTTATGTGAAGCTTAGGATCTCTAGTTCTGTCAAACTTTTGCATCTCAGGCATTACAAATTTAGGAGGCAATTTCTTCATCCCTTTGACTCCCATGCTATCTAAGTCAAAGTCAGTCTCAGATTTTCTTTCCTTCACCATGTCTTGTAATTATTCCAATTTCCTAGTCAAGGTTGAGATTGCATTATTCTCATATGCTCGGTCTTCCCCTTTAGGGTGTTCATCCTCAAGAGTTTTGCCAGAATCCATCACTATATTCTGGTCTTCTACCTAATCATTGTTCTTATAGCAGTCATAAGAACAACCATATCCAAGTTCTAAGATGTCTCAGTCATCCTATCCAAACTGATTCCCTCGGGAATTTCCAAACTCGAGATATCTCGGACTAAATGTCTCCCCACTCGTTTAAAAGTGCTATAAGACTGAGACTCAATTTTTCATTGCAAAACAAGGTTGTTAGCGGCGTGCATGTATGCATGACAAGGAAAGAAGAAAACCATTAGCTATACAAGTACTAAATACTGTCAAGTGGCAGACCTTCTAACCTTATTACTCCCACACACGTGTTCTGTTGGTAAAAGTCCATTTCCTAGGTAGGCTGGGATACCTTATTTCATCAACAAAAGATGATGGTATCATTGTGCATTCATAATCTCTCAAGCTATCGTAGTAAACAATAGCATTTATGATAGTTGAGTCTGTATCCTTTTGCCTTAATTCTATTTTTAGACAGACAAGGTTTCAACATAGGCTTTAGGCTTAATGATTATAAATACCCATGGCAGCATTACAATAAGTAGGATTACTTGGGTGAACTTAGGGGAAACTTCTATGACCATTGTATTCTAGGTTTCGACACGAGTTTGGCTAAAAAGGCTCCCACACAAGTAAACTTCCTTTGACTGTCATCCCTACTCAAGGGTTCAATCAATTAGGAAATCATCTCAATCATGAGTGGTAGTCATGATAATATAGCTCAAGAAATGACTGGAATTGTTGGATTGCATTGTACAGCTCAAGAAATACTCATGGTGCCCACAATTGGTGTCCAATGGCAATGGTGAGCTGACTCACTAATTTGGGATTTTAGATTTTGGAAAACATGTGGAGATGCCACCCGAATTGCATCAGGACACTAAATGACAAATAAAACAAGTAGATTCCTTTGGAATTCCCATCTTTCATCACTCTAGATGATTCTAGGTTCGGAATGAGTCTTTCATACCAGGCAAATTCCCATTTAATTAATTAAAAGGTCATTATTTCCTAAAGAGGATAAACAATAGTAAAGCGATAAATCACTCACAAAATAGTATGACACTGGTAGGATGAATGATCATCCCTAATATTGTTTCTAATTGGTTCTTTATTTCTCCGCATTTAGTCTGATAAAATTAACCCTGATTGATTGAGTGTTGTTTACTGTATTTGGTGAGTTCCTACTTATTTTAACGATGTTAGCCGAGTGGATTATTTCCTTATTTATTTACATGCGAAACATCCGCAGTCGGTTTCTTCTACCTTCTAGATTATTTATGATATTGATATTTGCACATTAATTATTTATTAATTACCTGGAATAAGATGGCAGAAATATACATACACCCTTATAGAAAGAAAAGGAAAAATGATTTTCTACTAATTTTATTGTACTACTTAACGAGTTTTATTCATTAAAATTTTGATTAGTTATTTTAACAAAATATTCTATGTGAATGGCAGAAAAATAAATAAAGATAGAAAATCATACCGATCGACTGATTAACCACGGAGAGGACTAATCAGTTGACCTCGAAGCTTCAAACAGTTGATCCATCGTAAAACTTCCATCCGCTTTTGAGCCTCTCTCGTAGCCATTCAATAAGACCCTAAAGATTCGGTCGAACCTTCACTTGGGCCAGGCACAAAACACCAAAATATAGCACCAAACTTGATCAATCGATGGTCAGGTTGATGGTTCGATCAAATCATTTGATGATTCGGTCGAACCTGCAACAAGAGGCCAGAAGCTTATAATCACTGTCTTCACCTGTGTTATTACAAATCACTATAAATGGAAGGTATATATAAGTAAATATAAGCCTAATAAACTATTAGAAGGCTAAAGTAGCTAAGGAGATAGGTTTCTTTATGATGGTTGGAGCCTCGAATCAAAACATCCTTGTGATTTGTAACTTAGGGTACAGATCACCAAGCTTCAATCTGTTTGCTTTAACAGCATCTCCATATCATCGGGAACTTATACATACAATCAGAAAATTAAACAGAGTAAGTCCATCAAATATAGAAGATTATAGTAATCTAAAAAGAAATGAACAGAATATAAAATATGATTATTCTGATGTATAAATGCTTCGTGGATTGTAGGTTATCCTCAAAGTTACTGAATGTTACTGCTCTTAGGTAGAAATAAGCTTCTGGATTAACGGAGTTTCATCATTCAGAAACTCAAAGAAAACCGCCTTTGAAAACTTGTGGAAAAGTGTTTTGATAACTTGCGGAGAAAAACTCTTTATTTTCTCTTCCATCTACTGTGTCTTGTCTCCTCTCTCTCTCTATCACTATTGTCCTCTCTCTAAGTGTAAAAACTTAGGTATTTATATGAGAAAAACATATTGCTATGGGTGTAGCCGGTGTAGTCTGATACCCTACAGATATATGCATTCCGTCTCAAAACATGTTTTGTCAAGGCGAAGGACCTGTCGAACCTTTGGTAATCAACTGGTCGAATGATCATCAAAGTTTCGGTCAAACCTTCTTTCAATAAAAAATGGGCTTTGTCCAATTTGGAATCGGTCCAAAGGTTGAAGGTTCAGTCGGTTTGGCCAAAAACACATTTTGAAAATGTTTGAAATTATTTTCAATCCTTTAGCTCATTTCTATGAGAAATGGGATAACATAGTGGTCAAATCTATACCGTATTCATCATCGGGCCCCCGAACTATTTCCACGTACCTGCATCCAAAAATCAGGTGTCTATAGTGTATGTTTTGATATTATATATATTTTGTTTGTTATAAACTCTAGAACTGTAGTAGTAGTCTATTTGCTTAGAATGTTTTGTACTCTGTATTGATGACAATTATATTTATATTAAGTATGCTATCATTGTTCTATTGTTCATGGATGTTTATGGTATTTGGATATATTATGGATATGTTAACTCTGGGATGCTGATGGATACATATATATTGGCAGATATATTGATGGTTGGATATAAGCAGATTATGTTGTTATATGCATGTTCGGACTAGATATATCATGTTTGTTAGTTTTCAGGTTAGCTACGGATTTTGGTAGTATATAGCATTCTTGTTTCCTGGTGCCGGTTCACTAGGTTCAGTTCGTCGTAACAATTGTGTTAAAAAATTCATGTTAAAACTATAAATATTAAAATATATATACTATCAAGTAGAAAAAGAAATTAACATTGATGAAGGGTCTGTCAACAAAAGTATCATTGAGTGGATTCCTGGCCTTTGAAATAAAATAGGATAATTTGTGTCTAAACAAAAAAAAGTGCGTCTTATGGTTTTTTTTTTTTTTGAACATCAAGTGGGTCTTATGGTCAATAAACCATATTTCCTATGTATGTATATGTGTATGTAAATGTTTCTTGGACATTGACACATGTTAACTTGATTTTTTTTTCTCTTAAGTCATGAGTTCAATTTTCTTATAGTATTGTTTTCAATATTAATTAATACAATCAAAATTATATATTATAAATCTAGCTTCATGACTTAAATTTAGTCAAGCTTATAAATTTTTATTACCTTTAACATATTAGCGAATGAACTATTTTTTTATCAAGAAAATTAATATAACCTAAACATTTATTTTTTTATAATTTAATAAGAGTTGAGTTTCAAACTTGAGACCTTAACCCATACCCACATGGATAGTATCAATCCACCCATGGTGATTGGTATCTAAACATTTACTTTGTTCTCGATTGTGGTTCAATTTCTCTGAAAATTTACAAGGAGATGGGCATTACAAAGACACATAACATAAGTTCTTTGACAAGTAAAGTCATCACATACATATACATATACATATACATATATATATATATATATATATATATATATATGTTAATACAATCAAATTTATATATTATAAATCTAGCTTCATGACTTAAATTTAGTCAAGTTTATAAATTTTTATAACCTTTAACATATTAGCGAATGAACTTTTTTTTTATCAAGAAAATTAATATAACGTAAACATTTATTTTTTTATAATTTAATAAGAGTTGAGTTTCAAACTTGAGACCTTAACCCCTACCCACATGGATAATACCAATCCACCCTTGGTGATTGGTATCTAAACATTTACTTTGTTCTCGATTGTGGTTCAATTTCTCTGAAAATTTACAAGGAGATGGGCATTACAAAGACACATAACATAGGTTCTTTGACAAGTAAAGTCAT
>CANYLF011797705.1:0-13650 GCA_948193215.1 Bocquillonia castaneifolia | reverse complement strand
GGTCTATTTCAGTATATTATTGATGAATATAAAGTTAGATTGAAGAAAAAGTGTATAATTTGGCTTAAATAATTCAAAAACTACAATTTTAATCATACCGTTAGGAAGTACTGATAGTTATAAAAATGGGTGTTACAATTTTTGGTATCAGAGCAGGGATTAGACCCATTGGGACATGTGAATGATTTGATATACATATGAATGCGAGATGTTTGCTTATATGGTTATGTTTTGAAAGTGCAAATGTGGTGTTAATGTGTTATGTGCTTTAGAATAATGAAATAATGTTAGTTTATCCAATGATGTGTAAAATTATTTTCAATTATGTCAATATGAATGGAAATATGCTAAGTGAGTTTAAAAAAAATGTGTGTATGCTTATAATGTGCTAAATGTGTTATGAGATTGTGATTGTGATTGTGTAAATGAATGTGGGAAATAGAGGGAATAAAGTCATGCTCATACAAACATTAAGCATAAAATGCATCAACATACATTATAGTGTATTTTGTGATAAACATAGGCATGGAGCATCCTGAACACTCCGCCGGCCCAGTAGAATCCAGTGAATCTATGCATGAACAGGAATAGGAACAAGGACAAGGAGGGCTAGCACAGCATGAAAGGGAACAATTTGCCCAACAAATAGCAGAGGCTTTCAGAATGCTAGCACAACAACCACATCCACCTCCACCTCCAACAGTCATACCAGAGTTAGACAACAACTTTGGGAAATTAAGAAGTCACAGGGGAAAAGAATTTGAGGGGACAACTGATCCAATAGTAGCAGAAGAATGGTTGAAGTCTACAGAAAACTTGTTTGCACAATTTAATATTCAACCAACAACTCAAATGAAGGTGAAATATGCAACTCCTTGTTTATTAAGGATGCAAGAAATTGGTGGGAGATTGTCCCAGGTAGTCAAGTACAGCCACTAACTATGACACGTAAAGCATTTTTGTAGGAGTTCAAGGCAAAATATATGCCCTCAATGTATCAAGAGAAGAAGAAACTTGAATTCCTAGAATTGAAGCAAAATGAGATGATTGTTGTTGAATATGATTTGCTATTTACAAGGTTATCCAGATATGCACCAGAGGAAGTCACAACTAATGAACTGAAGAGAAATAGATTTGAGAGAGATTTAAGGTTGGGGATACGGGAGAGGCTGGCAATGCAACCACCCACCTTTATTGCTTTGTAGGAAGCTGCAACAAGAGCTGAAGATACAATTCTGGAAAGGAAAGCAGTGGAAGCAAAGAAAAGAAGACAACTGGCACATTTACTCCATCTTACTCTAGGGGTACCTCATTCACTCCTAGGGGAGGATCAGGGAGTTAGTGAGGAGGATTTAGAGACAAGGGTAGTTATCAGTCTCGGGGGCCTACTAGTATGGCTTCGGGTAGAAGTGGAGGATTGGTGAATATGCAGAACACTTCTAGGTTTTCTGGTAGAGGATATGCACCAGTTTGTGGCACTTGTGGCAGGAATCATAGTGGGGAATGCTGGGGACCCAGGCCATCAACTAGACTTGGAGAATGTTTTAATTGTGGAAAGATAGGACATTATGCTAGGGGATGTCCTATGGGTAGGGGCAGAGGTAATATTAGTTCATATCCTTCTAGGGGTCAGAGTAGCGTGGCAGGCAATACAGCTTCCACAGTAGCCGGTAGAGGTCAAGGAAGGGGTGGTAGGGGAGGTGGAGATATATCAGCTTATATGCATACAGAGGATCACAGTCATTTACCACAGGCAAGAGTTTATGCAGTCACGCGACAAGAGGCTACTACTTCTCCAGAAATTATCACTGGTACTTTAAACATAAATGGGCATGATGCATATGTACTTATTGATCTTGGTTCAACATGTTCATTCATAGCACATGACTTTGCATTGAAAACTCATTCTGAGATAGAACCATTAGGACACGACATGTGTGTGTCAATGCCTGAAGGGGGATTAATTATAGTTAATAATGCAGTTAAGTCTTATTCTATTTTGGTTGGTAATATTAATCTGCCAGTTGATTTGGTGGTTATTAATTTGAGGGATTTTGATGTAATATTGGGTATGGATTGGTTGTCACGGAATCATGCGTTGGTTGATTGTCTTACAAAAGAAGTGAAGATGGAAATTGGGGATGAGTTGAAAACTGTGTTAATTAGGGAGAGGAGCATTATACCTACTTGTTTGATATCTGCTACTACTACATTTAACTTAATCAAATCTGGATGTGATGCATATTTAGCAAATGTTGTAGACACTACTGCTGTAAGTCCAGGGGTATCAGAAGTACTGGTTGTCAGAGAGTTTCCAAATGTGTTTCCTGAAGAATTTCCTAGATTACCACCTCAGAGGGAGGTTGATTTTGAAATTGAAACTATTCCAGGAGTAGCACCAATCTCCATAGCACCATATAGAATGGCATCATCAGAACTTCAAGAATTGAAGAAGTAGTTGAAAGAATTGTTAGAAAAAGGGTTCATCCGGCCTAGCACTTCATCTTGGGGTGCACCGGTACTATTTGTGAAGAAAAAAGATGGAAGCATGTGGTTGTGCATTGATTATGGAAGATTGAACCAAATCACAGTAAAGAACAAGTATCTGTTGCCTAGAATCGATGATTTACTTGATCAACTTAGGGAGCCTCAGTTTTGTCTAAAATTGATCTACAATCTGGTTATTGGTAGTTGCGAGTTAGTGAGAGTTCTATACCTAAAATAGCATTCAGAACACGGTATGGTCATTATGAATTTGTTGTGATGCCATTTGGGTTAACTAATGCACCCACTGCGTTCATGTCATTAATGAATAATATTTTCCAACCATATTTGGATCAGTTTGTAATTGTTTTCATTGATGACATCTTGATATACTCTCCTAGCCGAGAGCAATATGAAAATCATTTGAGAACTGCTTTGTAAGTTTTGAGGGAGAAATAACTTTATGCCAAATTCAGTAAGTGTGAATTCTGGATGAATAAGATTGCATTTTTAGGGCATATAGTATCTACACAGGGAGTTTAGCCTGATCCTTCTAAGGTGAAAGCAATCAGATCATGGGAAGCACCAAAGAATGTGACAGTGGTACGCAGTTTTCTAGGATTAGCAGGGTATTATAGGCGATTTGTGAAAGATTTTTCATAATTGCAAAGCCACTGACAAATTTATTAAAGAAGGAAGTTAAATTCTAGTGGACAGACAGATGCCAGGCTAGTTTTGAAGAACTGAAGCACCGGTTGACTTCTGCACCTATACTTGCACTACCTAGATAGAGAGGGAAATATGTTGTTTATACTGATGCTTCTCTGAATGGATTAGGATGTGTTTTAATGCAAGATGAATGGGTAATAGCTTATGCATCCAGTTAACTCAGACCACATGAACTGAACTATCCTACCCATGACTTGGAGCTTGCAGCCATTATACATGCCCTGAAGATCTGGAGACACTATTTGTACGGTGAGACTTTTCATATATACACTGATCATAAGAGCCTTAAATATATACCTACACAAAAGGAACTCAACCTCCGACAGAGGAGATGGATGGAGCTACTGAAGGACTGTGACTGTACTATTGATTATCATCCCAGGAAGACAAATGTAGTTACTGATGCTTTGAGTAGGAAATCAAATGAATGAGGTGCAGGTATGATCACACATCGATTGAATTTAATAGTTTCTTCACGAGCTATGGGTGTTTCTATCTTTGAGGAAAATGAATATTGTTAGCCACTAGGAATACAAGACCACAATTATTAGAAGACATTAAGCAAGCACAATTAACCGATTCATATTTGAAGAAGCTCCAAAAGAAGAGATAAGAGGGGAAGGTGAGCGAAGTTTCAGAGCGGGATGATGGTATTTGGGTTATGAAGAATCGAGTGTATATTCCTAACTTAACAGAACTGAAACAGAAGATTTTCTAGGAGGCTCATGATTCACCTTATTCTATGCATCCAGGGAGTACCAAAATGTACCGTAACTTGAAGGAGCATTACTGGTGGCCCAAAATGAAAAAGGAAGTTGCTGAATATGTTGCTAAATGTTTAATATGCCAACAGGTAAAAGCTGAGCACCAAGCACCCGCAGGTAAACTACTTTCTCTTTCTATGCCTAAGTGGAAATGGGAGGATATAACCATGGATTTTGTGATTGATTTACCCTGCACCTTTAGGAAGCATGATGTTGTGTGGGTGATAGTTGATAGATTAACTAAATCTGCACATTTTCTCCCTATTCAACAGACTGACTCTTTAGACAATTTAGCATATTTATATGTTAGAGAAATTATGAGATTGCATGGTGTGCCATATTCAATTGTATCAGACAGGGATCCTCGTTTTACTTCACAATTCTGAAAAAGCCTACAAGCAGCGATGGGTACTAAACTATATTTCAGCACAGCATTTCATCCACAGACAGATGGTTAATCAGAGAAAACTATTCAGACTTTTAAAGATATGTTGAGGGCACGTGCATTAGAATATGGTGGGAATTGGGATGAACAGGTACCATTAATGGAATTTACTTTTAATAACAGTTTCCATTCTAGTATGGGTATGCCTCCATATGAAGCCCTATATGGAAGAAAATGCAGAAGCCCTGTGTGTTGGGATGTAGAAGGTTTAAGACAGCTAGAAAGCCTAGAGATTGTTCAAGAAATAGTTGATAAGATTGCAGTGGTAAAATAATGTATTAAAGAAGCTCAAGATAGGCAGAAAAGTTTGCAGACAAGCATAGAAGAGACATTGAATATGGACAGGGGGATAAAGTGTTTTATGGGTTTCACCCTAGAGGGGGATACTGCGATTTGGTAAACAGGGTAAATTGAGTCCACGGTACATTGGGCCATATGAAATTCTAAAGCGGGTTGGTCCTTTAGCTTACAGACTTGCATTACCTCCAGAGTTGGCTCAGGTGCATAATGTTTCCCATGTTTCAATGCTTAGGAGGTATAGGTCAGACCTAAGCCAAATTATTCAACCTCCAGAAGTAGAAATTTTAAAAAACTTGACCTATGTTGAAGAACCAGTGGAAATTCTGGATAGATAAGTCAGAAAATTGAGAAGGAAATTCCTATGGTGAAAGTGAAGTGGAGTCAACATTCATCCAAGGAAGCAACTTGGGAAGTAGAAGAGCATATGAGGGTCAAGTACCCATACTTGTTTGACATTACTAGTGGTGAGTAGTGGAGTTTCAGGGATGAAATTTCCTAAGTGGGGGAGAATTGTTACACCTGTATTTTAAAAAAAACCAAAAATTTTAATTTTAATTTTAAAAAAAAATAACATGCATTAGCATATCATTAATCATGTCATTAGCATCATAATTATGTGTAGTACATTGTATAATATGATGTTATAGAAGAGTATTATGTGTAAGAAGGAGTTTTGGGAGTTAGAGTAGAGTAAGGACCTAATTGTAGGAAAAGTAGGAGGAGTTATTGGTTAGTATAATTTTTTGTGAGGGTGGATTAGATATTTGAGTTTGGGAGACTATATGTGGCAGATGGGAGAGGGGATAAGTGAAGAATAATAATAATAATAACAACAACAACAATTAATAATAAAAAATTGAATTAAAATTTGGTAGACAAATCCACCAACCCACTACATCTAGCTACATTATCTCCTCTTCATCTTATCTCTACGTATTCTATCCTTCTTCTTCTTCATTTTTTCCTATTTCCCTTACCTACCATTTCTGTCCTCTTAACCTCCTTTCATCAAAAATTTCTATTACTTTTAAGGTTTTGGATTATAGAAAACAATTGGGTGAAGAACAATTGAAGGTTTAAAGCTTGTTTAAGTAAGTATTTTCTTTTGTAGTATTTTAATAAAATTAGGGTTCATGTAGAATTTATGGAAAACTTGATTTTAAGTTGTAATCATGTAATTAAGATCTGATTTAAGTATGAATCATGTATTAATTTCTAAAAGTAGTATTAATTTGAGGTTAATTACATGAATTTCTTCAAACAATATATTTCTGTTTTTATACACTGAAAATCAGCCTCAGTATTTTAATCATAACTTGAGTTATATAAGTCCAAATTGGACAAAATTGGTGTCCATGGAAACTTTTAGAAGTCCTCTACAACCCTGTAAAATTTCAGAATTTAAGTCATCCATTTGGCTATGTTTTGAAGACCAAACTTTGGACTACTCTGTTTATATGGGATTAGCAGTAGCTGTATTAGAAAAATCATAACTTTATTTATATAGATGATTTTGAGGTGATTCTTGTTGCAACGGTTTCTAATTTGATGGAAGTATAACCCTATAAAATTTTAGAATTTTATCAAGTGTACAGAATTTCTGGTGAATTTTTAAAGTTAGTACATGAAAGCTGTCTACATGTACATGCATGTTGTTATGTATCATTCATCTCATGTGTCATATTAAATCATGTATAAATATCCATTTGATGAATTTGAATGTTGTAGGTAGATTAGTGATCGGTATATATACATGTATGTTGGTTTATTGAATTCATTAATAAACCTATGGCAATTTAGGAATTTGGGAAAAATAATTTTGTTTTGATGATTATGTGTTATGTGTGATTTTAAATGTGTGCATGTTATTGAATTTTATTGTTTAGGTGACCCCAAAGGCAAAGGAATTGTTGGTGAGGAAAGGGGTAACCCAAACTCTTGAATTTGCTTGTGATTTGATAAGTATTTAGCTTATTAAATGCTTAGTGTTTTGAGTGGAAAATTCCAACTTGGATGTGTGTTGCATGTGTTGATTGATATGGTTTAAACTTATATTTAACATTAATATGTGTTGTGATTTTGGATGGATACTTGAGTATGTGAAGGTAGGCTGATTTGATAAACCTTGATAAGTTGAATTATGGTTGTGATAAATATTGTTGTTGAGCCATGTTAAAATGGGTTTGGATTGACTCGGGAAAAAATGGGTTGTGTGATTCAGGTAAGCTGACCCGGTGGGATAGCTGCCTGTCGAGGGATGGCGAGACTGAGCCGGTGGGATAGTCTCGTTGGTGGCCACCTATTCACATTTGTGAAAGAATGAGGAAAATTATTTGGTGAGGATGAGTCATCCACCAAATTTTGTGATTAAATTGTGTATGTTTGGTAATTTCTATATAAATGGTTGCTTTGGTATTTTGTATTGTGAAAAGTGTTGGTTTATAAACATTATCTTGATGTGAATTGGATGACTTCTACTTAAGGTGCTTGTTATTTAATTTGCTAAATGCTTATTCAGTAGCCAGCTCACCCTTAGATACTTGAGTATGTGATGGTAGGCTGATTTGATAAACCTTGATAAGTTGAATTATGGTTGTGATAAATATTGTTGTCACGATTAAACCTCAAATACTCTTCATTTCTGGCCATCGTGATCATGATACTCTAGATCGCCCCTACAAGGCTCAAAAAATTTCAACTTTTTTTTATTGTTTTCTAAATTGCGGTCACGATACCTATCATTGCGGTCGTGATTAAAGGCAAAATTTCAAAATTTTCAGTTTTCTAATGGTCATGCTCGCGATCAATGGCAAATTTTCAAAAAAAAAATAGTTGTTACTAACCGTTGGAAAATGGATAGTTTCAAGTTTTCTTCACTTTTTCCACCCCAAGAGGTCCATACACACCTATATATACCCCCTAATGCATTTGGGATAAGTTTTACACCATTTTACAATTATTTTAAGGCTTTTCTCTTTATTTCTTCTTTTATACTCCTCCCTCTGAGGTCTTAAAACATACCTTTTTACTTGTTTTTGTGCATCTTTCATCCTAAAACACTATGACAAAGAAGCAAAAGGAACACAGGGGACTAGTTGAGGACATAGCCAAACACCCTAAAAAGAAAATCAAATACATGGAAAATAAGGGTAAAGAAAGGCCTAAGGCTAAGGGCATCACCATTCAAGAACCCCAACAACATCAAGGGCCTCTCACAAGGTCATGAAAAGATTCTTCCAAGAAGCAGCCTCCTTTGTCCTCCAAAGGTAAGGAGAAGGTTTATGAACATCCACCTCATCTTTCTCCTCCACCATAAAGGCTAGTCCCATTGAAAAAGAAAGGGTGAAGGCTCAAAAGTTAGATGGAAGAGAGTTTATTGAGACCTAGAGGATCCTAATCAAAACTCTTGAGGACCTCCACATCAAAAAGGAGGTTGAAGTATTCATAAACCGCCTTGGATGGAAGAAATTTACTTTCCCACAGTACAATGGGTATAAAGCTCTTACCATCGAGTTCCTCTCCACATTAAAGGTAAATAAGAAACTTGACCCTGAACATTGAACCTATTTGATGACCTTTAAAATGTTTAGGAGGGAAATTAAATTTTTAAAAGCTATGATGGATGAGTGTTTTGGCTTTTCTACTATTGGGATTATAAATTTCAATGAGAGCAATAGGACGTGGGTAAGTTTTGGAGAGAGATTGGTGTTTTCCCTAATTTTTAGTCATACTCTCTCCAAATACCTCAACCACCTAAGCCACTTTGCCCTCCACAAAATCATATGTAATTCTGGTTTTACCAAGAAAGATGGCAATGACAAGTTACCCAGAAAGACCTCCTCTTCCTCCATTGTGCAATCAAACATGAACATAATCAAACCTCCTACTTATTCACTGACCACCTTCTAGGACTCACCAGTGGCAAAGGGTCTGCAATCCTTGTGAGTTCCTACATTTATCACATTGCCCACTCTTGAGTTTGACCTCCAAAAGCCTCAAGCCTAGCCAATAGCACCAGCCCTTCTATTTGAACATGGCTTGATAGATACTGATTTTTTCACTAAGAAAGTGAAAATTGTGACTCTTTTGAAAAAAAGGAGGGGTCAAGTACTTGGGTGGAATCCTTAATACTATCAAGGAAAGGACCAAGAAGAAGGCCCTGGGGTGCCTTATGGTGAAGATATTGGTGTTCCTCATATGGATATTCAAGATAGGAGAGGAGAAGGGTCATCCTCTATTCCTAGACCTTTCTCACTTGGGGAGCAGATTCTCTAAAGCCTTAGGAATATTGAAAGCCGTTTGGAAGAACATGATTTGGCTTGCACTAAGCTCCACCAAAGGATGGATGACCTCAAGTTTATCCATGATGACCTCAAGGCTCTTCAAGCCAAACTAGACCTTCCCCCTTATGATCATAAAGCCATTGGACCTTAGTGATTTGTTTTTAGTTACATCTCATGCATATCATCACATCTCTTTCATTTTCAATCTTCAATTGTATTAATTCTTACTAATTTTTAATGAAATGGATGTGTAGTGCTTATTATTCATTGCACTTTTCCTTTCCTTTATTTTCTTGAATCAACTTGGTTCTATATAGCTATGTTGACAAGCTCCTGCAAGTGCACGAGATCTATCGTAGTAATAAACTCGGAGTACAAGGTCGAATCCACAGGGACAAACGTTTAACTATTTTTCGATTAAAGGCACAATTGACAAGTAAAGTAAAACGAATAACCTTGATTTGATTTTGAAATACTTTTGAAAACTAAATTAACAAAAAAATAAATGAAATTACATAAATAAATAATCAAAAGAAAATTTAAATAGATAACACAAACACAATAAAACAAACACTAGAGTTCAGGATTTCATCTAGAGGGGTAACTGGATTATCAATTAAATTCATTTAAGCGAGACTTTTCGAAAGCATTTTAATCCTTTGGCGAGGTAGAAAAAGTATTTAATTGAACCAACTATGCTAATCTGTCAATTCACACTGATTAAAAAAACTGAATCCATTAAGTAAATCTTTAAATCAAGCTTAGGTTAATTGCCGTGTCCGTATTAACATCAAAATAAGCTCAATTCCCAAATCCGGTTTATAACAATCCGTCGATTCAATTATAAATCCTAAGAACATAGATCTAGGTGATCAATTAATAAATATTTCATTAAGTTCTTGGAAATCAAATTAAATGAAGAAAACTAGAAAAACCACTATTAAATAGTAATTCAAAACATTGATAATTAAATCACTCCCTACTAGATTACATCCATCCCTCTAGTAGGAGATTTAGTTCCTAAACATAACAAAAAGTAACAAACAAACAATAATAAAAAACATAAACATAATTTAAAGATGAATAGAATCAAGGAAAGGAAATCTTAGTCTTAGGAAGAAGAAAAGCAATCTTTAATCTTCACAAATCTTTGTAAATCGATCTTGAATCCTTGAACAATGGTGTTTTTCTAAGTGTTTCTAATGTTTTCTAAGCAAAATAAAACTAACTAAAGTTGTGTCTAAGGTTTATGAAGGTTGTATATATAGTATTCCTCTAAAAATACCCTAAAAACCACTAAAAATCGGCCAAACTTGCGTGAAAACATCGCCAGACCGGACCATCTTGTCTGAGATCTGGTCTGCCATCTGGTATGAAAATCACCTACTGCTTCTCATGCCATTTTTCTCCTAAGGTTCAGTTTGCTCCCTCCTTGGTCCGGTCTGCTCTTTATCTGCTGTTTCCAACACAATCCAGCACATGACCCAACTTGCAAGGGGCATATCTTGGTCGTCAGAATTCCAAATTGAGAAATTGTTGAGCCTAAACTCAAGTTCAATATGTCTACTTTAATTTATATGTTTTGATATTTCTCTAATTATATCGTCTTCATGCCCAAAAGTCCCTTGACACTTCAGTGCTACATCTGAGTCAGCTTTTAGAGCACTTCCCAGAGTTTAGCTTGCATCTCCTTCATTCTAGCACCAATTGAGCTGATTCTTTTTGTAAATGAAATTAAATTCAATATAATTATGATTTGGAAAATTTCATATCAAAACTCTTTCCACATTGAATTTTACAAGCTCCCAAAGTTGGCCGATTCGTGAAACCGCAAACTAGCTCCTTTAAGCTCAAACCTCAAGTGTTGTCTTTACCTTCTAAACCTTGAAAGCACTATACCTACAATGATTTCACACCAAAACAAGTCTAAATCACCTTTTAAAACGTAATAACCATGAAGAAATTAGATTGACACTTGTATGATGCAAAGATAAAGGAATTACATGATTTATCCTCTAAATGAACTCAAATTCTCCTTAATCTTGTAAGTTAACAATAATTAACAAAATAGATGCTAAAACCACTCAAATGTGCAAGGAATTGAATTAAAAATCACTAATTCATATAGAATAAAACCAGGTTATCAAATTCCCCCACACTTGAGCTTTTGCTTATCCTCAAGCAAATTAAATCAACACTTAAAATCATTGAATCCATGCATAATTCCATTAAAAAAAATCATTACCCATTTTCAACCAATTCTTAAAGAAATTCACTGAGAAGCAAAGCTATTGAAACAACTTCATAAACCCATTCCCCCACACTTGAGCTTTTGCTTGTCCTCAAGCAAATGAAATCAACACTTATAACCATTGAATTAAGCTCAAAACCATTACAAAAATAAGCTCTCATTATAATAAAAATTACCTCATCCAAAATAATTTCAAATAACTCAGAATCAAAGGTAATGTTAAATTTCAAGCTTTCGAAAACCAAATCCAAGTGAAACCAATTAATTTGCAATTTCAATTCAACACCTTAAACCCAACACTCTTACAAAATCTCATAATAACTCTCTAGTGTTTAAGGGTAAAAGTGTCTACACTCAACAATCATTGCAAGTAAGAAATTCAAGCATAAGCTTGCCCCTTAATCAAGAGTCCTCCACTAAATTTATTGAAAATACAAATCAAAGGGTCAATTGGTTGTAATATGGGTGAGGAATGGTAGGATTTAGAAAAGAAAAGGAAATGAAATTCGGGTAAGAAGTGCATTCAACTCAAAAATATAACTTGTGAAGTAACAAAATTCAAATAAAAAAAACATGAGTAATTCCAAAGATATAACTTTTAAATCCTCTATTGCTAAAAATTTATTATGCTCACTTTCCACTTCAAGTTCTTTTGAACTTAGCTTTTCAATTTAAATCTTTTCATTCTTTTTTTTTACTTTTTCTTTTTCACTAAAGAGCATTTAAAACATTTCAACACCTTTGCAATTAATTCAAGGAATACTCAACTCAAACACTTACTTCACAAATCAAATCAACACATAAGAGTTATAGAAAATGCACTTGAGGGTTTGAACAAGGGAAGATGAAAGAATGACTCAATTTAGCTCATAAATTTATGGCAAATTAATCAAACAAGAAAAAGGAATTAAGACTCAAACTTGGCTTACTAATGGTAAATAAGGTAATTTTAAGAGTTAACCTAAATTGCCCTTATCACTTTCATATTTCTAATAAAATCATGTGGATTCCAAATACATACCAAGGCAAGTTCTAATGAATTCTTACCAAGCAAGATACTCTCAACCAAAAAAAAATATAAGAGCATGCAAGTGATATATGCTCAAGTTAGCTCAAAAGCTCACAAGGGTAAGTACTACGTTGAGAATCTGGCATTCAATTGAAACTCACAAAACAATCAATCTCACTAAAACTTGGAAATAGAAAGCTCAAAAATTATACTAACTTCAATCAAGCAATCATCCAAAACTTTGAACAACGCAATATTATCAAATTCAAGCATAATCTGCAACAATTTTGAACAATTAACTCAATTAAAATAAGTATTAACTCAATATGCTTAATGAGCAATCTTACCACAAAAACAACACAAACATAATTAAGCATACTAAAATTTGAAAAATTAGCCACAAATTGTTTTTTTTTAAATCATTAATTCCCTCCCCCACACTTAATTTATACATCAATGTGAAAACAAAGAAAATTAAGAACATAAGTGGGTAAGGTACTTCCCTGAATAATGGCCGCATCAAATCACCGAACCAAGAGTCGGCTTCTCAAGAAAACCAAGAGAAAAACCTAAAAGAAAGCACCACAAAAATAAAAATAAAATCCTAGATAAGAAAAATATAAAAAAAATTAGAAAATGAAAAATAAAAATAAAAACTTTGGGTTGCCTCCCAACGAGCGCTTAATTTAATGTCTTTTGTTAGACGTGCTTCCCTTTTTTTATTAAGGGTACAACCGAACATGAGGAAGCTTTCTTGGAAGCATCTTTCTTTGCTTCTCCCTTGTAGGCTCCCTTATGCCTAGATAGTAAAGATTATATTCCACAAAAACCATCTTTGGTTCAATAATTACTTCAAGAATGTATGATTCTTTTTATGGGTTCTCAGACAATATACTCTTTATCACAAGAACTTCATAGATGATGGTGACATGTGGGGGTACATATAATTCATCACTTGAATCCTCAACATCAATTTCATCTTTATCTTGTTCTTCCTCAAGGATTTCACAAAGCTCCTCATCAACATGAAAGTTGGATTCTTGTAAATCCTCCTCCTTGTTTATATCTTGAAATTGATGTTAAACTTCAAGGACTTGCTCATCTTCCTCTTCTATGAGCTCAATGTCTTCTCCATTACATACTTTACAATTCCAATGAGAATGTGTTTGTTGAACTTCATACTCATCATCTACATTCCCAAAGAATGTGTTGCTACCATTCTTAAGAAATTTCTCTTGTTCATTTATTGCCCATCTTATTTTAACCCCATATTCATCCATCTTTCGAATAGATTCTTCAACTGATGTTGGCTTTTGACCATACACTTCATTTAACCGTGCTACGAGACGTTGCAAACCATCAAGTAGAGAAGAATATTCTTCTTG
>CANYLF011797038.1:0-14622 GCA_948193215.1 Bocquillonia castaneifolia | reverse complement strand
CCACGACCACGTCCTCTCATATTTTCATTATTATTATTATTAAATTTTACAACATTCACTTCAGGGAATGGCGTAGATCCAGTAGGACGTGCCTCATGATTTTTCATTAATAGCTCGTTATTTTGTTCAGCCACAAGGAGGCATGAAATTAATTGAGAATATTTTTGAAAACCTTTCTCTCTATATTGCCGCTGCAGGAGCACATTAGATGCATGAAAAGTAGAGAAAGTTTTTTCTAGCATATCATCATCAGTCACTTTTTCTCCAGACAATTTTAACTGAGAGCTAATTCAAAAAATTGAAGAATTATATTCACTCACAGTTTTAAAATCTTGTAAGCGTAAATGCATCCAATCATAAAAGAACTTTTGGAAGAATTACCGTCTTTTAGTGGTCATATATTTCTTTTAAATTTTTTCAAAGTTCAAGGGGATCTTTAACAGTAAGGTATTCAGTTTTTAATCCTTCATCAAGATGGTGCCGAAGGAAAATTAGTGCTTTTGCACGATTTTACAGTGAAGCATCATTATTTTCTTTAATTGTGTTTCCAAGACCCATGGCATCTAGATGGATTTCAGCATCTAGTATCCATGACAAATAATTGCTTCTAGTAATATCAAGTGTCACAAATTCAAATTTTATAAGGTTAGATATGGTAAAACAACAACAACAACAACAACAACAACAACAACAACAACAACAATAATAATATAGACAACAACAACAATAATAATATAAACAATAATAATAATAATATAATTCTATGAATATTTAATAATATAAATATAACTTTATATATATATATTACTATATATTAATTAGAATATGAAATGAAATTAGAACAAAAAAATATAACAATGATAAAGAAGCAAAAATATAAAGAACAAATAAAAGAATAAAAGTATAAAATTAAACTAAATAATATATAACAAATTATAGCAAAATTAAAATATGTAAATAACAATAAGATTGAGATAAGAAATATTTACTAACCGAGCAAACTCGTGCTGATAACTTGTTATAAAAAGATTAAAATGACACAAAATTAAGAGAATAATTTCAATATTATTTCAAACAAACTAATTCCTTACTAATATTTTCATAAAACTCTCAACTTTTATTTCTTCTCTTATTTTTTTCATATCTTACATAAATGAACCCATAGGGTATTTATAGGTTATTTCATTCATCAAATATCAATTAATTATTAAGTTAGTGCTAATTAATAGACATCCACCATATATCAATTATTAAGTTAGTAATAATTAATTAGATATCCACTATCTCTCAATTATGAAGCTAATGGACATTCATTTTAAATAAAATATTTATAATAAAGGTTTTTTTTTCTCTTTTTTTTAAAAAAAAAAAAATTAAATTAAACACCATGTTATAATTAAGCAGTGTCAATGTCTAAAGTCATTATTATTATTATTATTATTATTCTCCACTATCATATGTGTTCTCTCCATCTCCCCTGATCTTCACATATTTTACATTGGTTCAAGTACCCAGTACCTCTCTTGCTAAAACCCACTTCTTATTTTTCTCAGTTGTAAGCTGGTAAGTAATAAGTGTCCATTATTGCTGTTGTTTTTGTTTTGTTTCCATGGTGATCTTGATTTTTTTTGTTGCTTCGTTCTCTTTTTTTTTTTATTAGAGTTGCTTCGTTCTTATGTTCATAAAAATGGTACCTTTTTTTTTTTTAGCTTATTACAGAGTTTTTATGATGATCATTCATTTAGATTGTATGCGTGAAACCAGTAGCTTTGCGTCTGTTTTCTTCATCAAAGTAAGTTAATGGGTTCGTGTTTGGAAGGAAAAAAAAGAGAGGAAATCTCGAGTTTGTTGTTTAGTAAATTAATAGCTTGACAAGTTTGTATTTTGGCCTTTTGGGTATTCTCTGTTCTAATTCTATTGGTGGATCGCTCATCATAGGACACTGTATTTTGTGGGTTGTGTGTTATTGCCTGGGCAATAATCTTTGCTTTCTTGTGAGGTTCATATGTGGCAATGATGATATATTTGTTTTTCTTTTCTTTGAGGTGAATGCTTGTGAAACCTTAAATAATAATTTGAAAGGAATAAAAGAAAAAAAGGGGTTGCTGGTATTCGGAAAAATGTGCTATTTTATTGCTGTTGAAGAAAGTGACTTTAGTGTAAATGAACCTTTTTGCTTTTGAATCTAGATCATCTGAATTGAAACCGCCAAAAGTTATGGAGGAAAAGAAATGTTCAGGCAGCCAAAGTCATGATGGCATTGATGATGTGGAAGATGTTACAGCAAAGTACTTGGAACAGAAGCCTACAATTGGGGATGTAATTTGGATCAAGCTTCCTAGGAGCTTGTGGTGGCCTGTGGTGGTAGGCATGCGTAGAATGTTTACTGATTTTTTGCAATCGTTATGTTGAAAAAACTGTGCCATGCTTACTAATTTTTTGACAGGTTGTTGGTAGTCAATTCTCGAAGAACAATAAACCTGGTGATAGAATAACGGGGAAAGTTCATGTTAGGATTTATGGAAGCAATACACAGTTGGTGCTTTTTCCCGTGCTAAATGCTTGCGATACTTGTTGGCAAACCTATGGACACTAATAATTTGTCTTTTATTTCTATTTGTAGCATGTATGTGGATCCTCTTAAATGGCATTCTGAGTTTCAGATTGTAAGTATTGACATACAATTCTTTATGATGCAAATTGCAACATAGTTATATTATCTATGATTGAACGGCCATAAGATGCTTCGATAGCATTTTTCATCCACCTGTTTTTCTTTGTGTCTTTCAATCCTTAGATTCTCAAGCAGAACAACGGTTCTTATCATGAAGTATTTAGGAAATCTCTGGAGCAGGTAACCTTTTCTTAACTTTCATTTGAGTCTACCCCTAAGGAAGTTATTAATATGATATAAAAGTTACCATTCTGGCACATAACCAATTCAATTTAGTAATTTATGGTTTAAACTGTCTTTTTCGGGTACAACTATAGGATCAGTCTAGATCGAAATCTAGTCAGAAAAAGAGGAAAGCGTCTGAATCTAAAGGTTAGCTGTATTACTTCCATATTTTCCTTTTCACATTCATCCCTTTATCTTTGCTTTCATGATGTGTAGTGCTGTATATATGAAACAGATGCATGAGCTCTTTTGACATCTTGCACTTTATGCATAATTGCAGCATAGCTTTCCAACAAGTTTTTATGTGTCAATTCCAATGGATACATTGAGTTGGCTGAGAGAAATGATATGTATCCAATCCCAACTAATTTGGAATGTAAAACTTAATGGAGATGAGAACCCTATTAATTTGAATGTTTTTCTAAAGATGTTTAAAGTAATGGCTGCATCTGAAGAGGACGGGTCGTTGAGATTTTAATTGTAAGGGTTAAATATGAACACTTGATGCATCTTAGCATTGATTCTTTGGGTTCACTACATGCCTGTCTTCCACTTGTAGAAAGCACTTATGTCATGCATGATCTACTTCTAATCAAAATTTGAATATACTCATTCTTAGGGGTGTGCACTCATTTCGAACCAAACTGAATCGATTTCTTTGAAATTTTGAAAACCAAACTGAAACTGAATTAGTGAAAATTTAGAATTTCAACTGAACGGAAGTTTCGGTTTGGTTTTTACATGTATTTTAGGCTAACCAAACTGCAGTCGAAGTGTCAAACTTAGTTCTTTTCTATTATCGAAAATCGAGCTGAAAAAGTTTTGACTTTCAGATTTTCAAATGAACTGAACCGAAATTGGTCAGTCTAATTTGGTTTTTCAGTCCAATTCGGTTTTTGCACACTCCTATCCATTGTTATGCATCGCCGCATTTGATAATCTTTGCTTGATATGGCCAAACCACCCCAGTGGCCCTTCCATTCAACTTTTTGCTCTCTTCCACTTCTATTGAATATATTATTTTCATCTTACTATGCCACAAAATTCTTTATGATGTACCATTTCTTCAAAGCACAAAAATTTACTAGTTTACATGATGCAATGGTAAACCTTTTATACTATATGATGGAAGCTTTTTAAAATTTTGGCTTGATAATTTGGAAATCATTCTGATATTATCTAATTCAGTTAGGACCAGATGATGTAGATTTGGAACTTGATAATTGCCTTGTGCTTGTTGAGTTTGATATGTATATTTGCATCAAAAGAAAGATGACAAATAACAAGATGCGTTGAGGATTTGGAACATGATGATTGTGTCTTAAGCTTGTTTAATTCTGTATTTATGTCCATGTTAGAAAGAAATATGACAAATTGCAATTTGTGTTGTAAAGATGTTGAGGAACTCAAAAAGCAAAAGAAGTTAGAAAAAAATAGTTCAAGTGCCAAAGCAAAAACTAAACCATCAAAGGAAGGTGGAAAGGAAAAGCAATATAAAACACCAAAGAAAAACTCACATGACACTCCAACCTCTGTGAGTCCACATTCTTCTTTCACCATTTTAAATGACATCACATCTTTTAAAGAGGAAAATTTTGAAAAATTTGCCCCTTTTTTTTTTTTGATGATTGATATTTAGCTATTTTCCTTAGGATGGTGCTTTACCTGGAAGATCTCAAGAACTGAGTGCTCGGAGAACAAAAGTCATGCAAAGTCTTGGTCTAATTGCTCCTTCGGGGTCTCCATTCCACAAAATCGATGCCTTAATCTGAGTTTATTACATATATGCAACAGCTTGGAAGAAGTAATATCATTTTCCCTGGCAGTGTCAATCAATTTTTTGTGTGGACTTTTATTGTCCTGTGGCTACTGAAATTGTATGTGGATCAGAGTTTTTGAAGCAAGGTAACTTGTATTATACTGTGCCGTTCTTATTGGTACTGGCAGAAGGGGGTTGTGCTACAAGAAATCATAATAACCACTTTTCAGTCCACTGCTCGTCTTATGATGCCGAGAATGTAAGTTACTTTTGAGTATGGATATGCAGATTTGGTTATAAATTAAGTAATGAAATCTATGCAGTTTTCATAATTTTCCTGTGCCTTTTCTACTTTTATTTTTCTTTCCACTTCATCCTTTTCCCTGGATAATGGCATGAGAATATTTCAGTCTTTTTAACTCTTGAAGTTTGCTACAATATTCAATACGGTCTACTTTTATGCTCAGTTGTGTTTTGTCAAACCTCCAGAGAAATAATTTAATTAATACGTACAAAATGACTACCCGGTTTCTCTATGATATTGTTTGGCTTGAGTAGTCGTTTCGTTTTTTTTTTTTTTTAATTTTTGGAACAAAATAAAGCATACCCAGGAAAAACCAAATAAATCGAAAACTGAAATGAAATGGTTCATTTTGGATTTAGAAAACCGGTTAACTGAATTGATGGTTTGAGTTTAGATTTTTAATTTTTAGTTATTACAGGTTTTGGCTTTGGTTTAGGTTTAGGATTTTCAATATCAATCTGACCAACCAGTTGATGATATACTAGTTGAAAAGTTTATAATACATTGATGACTTTTTTAGACTACATTTAGTAAAAATTTTAATAACACATGGATAGTGTTATATTATTAACTTGAGTAGTCTTACAAACGTGGCAAATCAAATCTATAAATTTTTATGAGACTCAAATTGACACATCAGTATCATATAAGTAATTTTAACTAAATTATGATGAATTATCCTTTTTTTTTTTTGAGGGGGTATGGTGAATTATACTTACCCTCTACTGAACCCACATTAATGCACCACCGTATTCAGATTGTTCTACCCGTTTGAATCCATGAATGACTACAATGGAATAAATTTTCTGGATATCCGTTATGATCTGCTCGGAATAAAGTGGATTTCAAACTGGATTCGGATCGGATTTGAATTTCATTCTTTGGACTTCCATTATTCGAATCCGGTTCAATTATAGGATTCGAATATAAAATATCTTATTCGGTATCCGATATCCGGATATTTAAATGGATAATGGGTATTGGATATCCATTTACTTGCTTATTTAAATAAAAAATAAAAAATATTTTCAATTAAAAATTAATATTTTTTTTTTAATCGGATATCCAATACGGATTCGGATATCCACGGGTATATTTATTTGGATTTGGGATGGATATCTATAATTTCTAATCAAATTTTTTACGGATTCAGATAGTTGTATAGCTAAGCGGATACAGATTCAAATATTGCTTATTGAGCGGATATCTGACCCATTGCCATTCATTTAAGATTAAATTACTTTGTTTATCCCATTAATGCATACATTTGTTTTACCTCTCCAAAAAAAATTAACCTTAGACCAAGAATTTCTGGAACTTCCATTTTTTTTTAAAAAAATTCCAAATATTATAATACGATTATTAATTTTTACTTTTCAAATAGTGGATCAGATATTTGACTAGTTAATAATGGACCACACAATAACTGTTGTGTTTCTTTTAATATAAGCTTGCTTGCTGCTACTGATGCATGGCATTTGACATTAGAGAGAGTTGCAGATTTTAATATAAAAACATAGAAGCAGAATCAGGACCATCCCAATAACTCTTTTATTTTTATTACTGTTAAGGAGACTGAGTACTCACACTATTTTGCTTAGCTTAAGCTTACTAAAAACCCTTTTGTCTCTTCCTTTGTCTTCTTTGGCCTTTTCCTCTGATACTTCTCTGTAGATAATTAGAAAGGAATGCATGCAAATGCAAATGCAATAGCATTAACAATAGCAAGGCCTATTTTTTTTAAATTTTTTTTAGAATATTAATTGGTCCCACTTTTCTTTACAAAGAAAAGGGTTATCAGAAAATTGGTCTACGGCTTCTATGGGTTTTCTTTGTTGGTGAAATTGTTTGACATCATTATAAAGTTTTTTATCACCTTTTTTTTAGCCAAATCTACTTCAGCAAACCCAATTCAAATCCCTGTGCTTTTTTCTCAACAGCTATTGTAAGATGTAAATATGCAATCATATTCTGAAAAAAATGATTTTGTGATGAATGCATACTATATGTAGCACATCAGAACTGTGATGAATCAAAATATTTTTGTGTGACAATAAATTTGATTCAATGATTATATCAATTCATGCATGCTTGACGTAATGGTTAGAATACTTGTAAGAGTTTTAGATTCGAATCCTCCATCCCGAATTAAAAAAATGCAATAATATATGAGGTGGATGCATGTATATATATACATCCGCCACAGGGGAGGTAAGGGTGGCGGCCGCCTCCCCTCAACGCCGGAGAAATCTAGGAGTATATATATTCGTCCAGTAATTCAGCCCTCCCTATTATGCAGTCCGCCCCCCCTTTTCGTGTTGTTTACTAACAAATCCATAGGGAAGTGATGGAGCCCAAGAAGTCAAGAGCATGAACAATAGAAAAACAGTCCCTTCCCAAGGTTGAAGATGACAACATATTTGTTTTATTTAAATTTAAACGACATCGTTTATTTGAGGGAGAATAAAAATGGTTGATCAATAAAAGTTGGACACTAAAACTATAAAAACCCAACTAAATCAATACCATTTAACTTGAATAAGTCCAATAGCACTAAAATAGCCCAAGCAAGAAAAAAAAACACACACACATGATCTGGACTATGACTACAAAAACACCATTATTTAGTTTAGTTTAGTAGATAGATTCCCGTAAAAAAAAAATCTCTTCATATTTTCCTCTTTTTCTTTCCCTTTCTCATTAAACTCTAATTTCATTCACCACACTCAATTTAAATTATATGTAATTTATTTAAACTATTAATTAATTGATCAAGGTAAATTCTCTTTTCTATTAATGAATGATTTGAATAATATGCTAGTGTGTTATATTGAAAGAGATCTATTTTCTGGAATTGATCATGAAAATCTTTTGCAATGCTCTCAAAATATGTAAAATCGCATGATTCGACTTTTTTCTCATAGTATTTAATAGTATTTTTATTTATTTATGATCATTATTGTACAATTTCTATTTATAATTATAAAATTTTTCTAGTGTAAAATTTTCTATAACGATATGTCTAGCTCTACCACTGTATATATATAAAATGTTAAGCACTATGGATTTGTATTACTGTAATATATGCGATTGGAGCCTAGTAACATGCCAATTGCAGGGAGGAAGTGTCACCTTCTAATTATTTCAAGTAATAGGGAATTCTTCTAAGTCGTAACCCTTTCAATTCCTTACAGTCCTACTGCTGTACTGTAAGTCTGTAATGTCCTGATGCAAATCAGATGTACCACTGCCTCTGCCCCCCTAGCTATCAGATGGTGATCTCACCTTTCTACTCTTTTGTACACTGGTCCACCCTACAATTTCACATGCATTTTTAACTCTTTGTCCCATATTTCTTCTCTGTTTTCAAATTTTTCTACTGAAAAAACAATGCTATTTGTCTACTCAATTTGTTGACCCAAATTTTTTTTTGGACAAATCTACTTTATTGACCATTGTTTATAGATTTATAATGCAATTAAGTAAAAATTTTATATGATAAAATTTTAATTAATGAATATTGAATAAATTAATATTTTCGATTAAATAATTTTTTCAGCCTCAACTTGGGCAATGATATTAGAGTAATATTTGATAAAGTTATACTTATCATAAAGTAATATTTTTCTTAATAAACTTATAGCAGTAATTAAATTTATCTTAATTAATTAATGTTGATCAGTAATTAAAGTGATTGATTAATTAATAAAGGGTGATTACTAATTTTTCTGTACAAATAGCAGTTCTGATCCATATATAATTTTTCATAAGAGTACTGAAAATGTTTTTTCCATTCAAACAATAATGTTGGCCCTGAAAGGTGAAAATTCAACCCCCCAAATGACCCATAACTGTAAACAAGTAGTAAAAATATGACAGTAAAAAGGCAGATAAAATTGATTTTAACAGACAGGAGAGACAGACGGGTATCTTTTTTTTTTTTTTTGAGAGGATGGACAGACAGGTAACTTGCACAAGCACAGTTTATAAATAAATAAAAAAGTGTAATAATAACAATGAAATAATATTGAATATATAATAGCTTAAGGGAGTGAATGTGAAAGTGAAACAATGAGAAATAATAGTGGAGAAAGAAAAAGAGGTTGTCGGGGCCATGATCGCAGTTGTCCCTTTTCTTACAAATTCTCTCAGAAAAAGCTGTCGGCGCCGCCGTATTGGAGGGTGAATATATAGAAAGAAAATGACTTTGCCACCTTAATTAATTTGGTCTTCTCTAATCCCATTTACATTTGATCAAGTTGGTCTTTTTCTTTGTGGAATTAGGACTCATTCCACTAGTTTGTGTTTTCTTTAATTTGTGTGTTTTAGTGGTAGTGAATAAGCAACCATATATATATATATATGCAATGGAGATAGAGATGGCCCTTTGAATATTTGTGCTTTGAATATTTGTGTTTTGGCTTCAGTGCTATCTTTAGTCATGAATCACATTGACATATTTAGATATACAAGGTTGATTATATTTTGGATCATGCATTATCAAATCATCATCATGATCAATATCTAATTTAAAGCTTAATTAATTTATATGTAGTTGGGTGATAAATTAAATGTTATAATATATTATAATGAGAAATCTTTTCCATACATTTAAATTAATTAATTAATTTGTTGATTTAATTATTTTAGCCCTTTATTTTCATTACGAGTCACTTCTCGTTTCTTAAATATGAATGGTTAGTTGTTAGTCGTTCGTTAAAGGAAAAAAACTAGTATATATAATGGTGAAATTATCCTTTATTCATAATAGACTTCAACTTAGATGGACCTTCAGAACATACGTATAAAGAAAGAAAAATTAAGTTATATAGAATCACAAAAGATGGAGTTAGGATTAAAAATTTAAAAGTATTATCTAGAAATAGGGGAACAATGAAATTTAGGGCGTTTCTTTTTATTTAGTTTGGATAGAAAAAAAAATCTACTAATTCCGATACGCGGGGATAATGCACAAATGAGCTGTGCATTCTAATTAGGGATCAGAATGGGATCCCAATATGCATCACTAATTTCACCATTTATCTAATTACCAAGAATCATTTGCATTTAGATCCGTAAATAATTTAAAGAACAGATAGCGAATCGACGACTAAAACAAATTCAGTGAAATTGGATTGCGGTACTAGCGTGATTAATATACATTTGTGGGCAAGTTTTTGTGTAAAAATTAATTATTATAGTGGGACACGTGAGAGTAATATAATACGCACTTGCGGCAACTTACAAGTTAATTAGAAAGTAAATATGTACGTTGACAACTAAACGAGTGCTATATCTTACGAAGTTAAATATTTACACATTTTAGTACTATACCATTCATATTTTATCGCAAGAAATTAAAGGTACCTATATATTACATTTCGTTAACCAAAAGAAAAAATGTGCTACCTATTATGTATAAACTAATGACCTCTGAATTTAAATCAATTCGATCCCACAAAAAATTCTTACTTAAATCAGATTCATCTTAAATTTCTGTTTCATTTATTTTTTTTATGAATTATGTAATAAATTTATGTGAGAAGGGTCTATATCGACAAAAAAAAAAGACCTTAATTCCATACGTTAATCCAAATTGATTTAATGTTGGGGGAATCCAATCCAAATTGATTTGATCCCACATTAACCCAAGCAAAAAAAAAACATTGCAATAAAAACAAATTTAAGAGAGGTTGCTATAATACTATTTAAATGCATTACATCTCTAAATTTTCCACGATGAATTAACCAACTCTTATTTTAAATTTTAATGCATCTAAACTTTTATTTTTTTAATCCATTTTTATCTTTATACATACGTTTCTATTCAAGTGCACATTAGTACAGGCAATGCTAAAATAAATCTTAAATAATATGTTTATTATACTTCATAAGTCAAAACAATATTTGTTACTTCTTTATATTATACTTAAATAAATAGTAAATTTAATTATTATCATACTAAAAAAATTAACTACGAATAATAGAATATATAGTTCATTTCAAAATTCGTATATAATTATTTCAACATTATCATATAATCAAACTTATATCTCTTAAAGATGTATATATAGTGTGAGAGAAAAAAAATCAGTTTTATTTTATAAAATGCAAGAACAGGATAGTTTAGATTTACTTTATCATTATATCCCTGATTACATACACACATATATTATCATATTAGTAAATGATAAATTTATATGAAAAAATGATATATTTAGAGAAAATGAATATTAAAATGTGTGTTCAAAATTAAAATTAAAATTGAGATGTTTTATTAATTATGTGAAATTGGAGGTGAAATAGATTCTTTTATGTAAGATTGATCGGATTAGGATCTTCTCATTTTTTTAAATGAACATGAGATGTTATATTATAATCTACACCATTAATCTTGTAATTAATGGTGTAGATTTTATTAAAAAGTCAAATTTAAAATTTTAAAAGTGGCTTATTAGTTTTTAATAAAGAGATCTCAACCATTAATTTCAAATTTAAAGATCGTGATTAATTAAATATAAATTCTTATATTCAAAATGAACATGAGTGATTCGTATCCAGATTGATCCATCATGAAATAGTAATAAAGAAAAAATTTATCTAAATCCGATATTTATGAATACTATTAATTTAAACCCTACCATCTTTAGATCGTAAAATTATCTACGTGAGTGTGAGTTCATGGCAATTCGGTCTAAATAAAAATATCGTAATACAATCACAAAAATTTGGCCATACCATTTGTATCCTCGCATTGGGTGGCATCACATTCACATCACATCACTAGTATTTTATGGGTGTGTGTACACTAAGACTATGTAATACCCACTCATTCCTACCGACATTTACATTGTCCTCGGATAACAACAGTCACCTTTCAACACAATTCACCAGTATTAACAGAAACGGAATATAATATTATATAATAAAATAAAATAATTAGAAAAAAAAAAAAGCATTTGCATTTCGCATTTTTTTTTTAATTTCCTCTATTTCTTTTATACTTATAGTCCCCAAAGTAAGTAACCACTTTCAAACCTTGCATTTTCTTAGTTCAGTTTCTCCTTTTTCGATTTCTCCCATTTCTCCCTTTCTTTTCTGTCTCATCATCATCTTCCTCAAGCTTTCCTTCATTTTTGTTTACACATATTATATATTACAAGGAGCTAGCTTCAAAGGCATGCTGCCTTCTCAGTTGGGTACTTATAACCACGACAGGTTTCTTAGAGAACCATGCTTGGTCAACGTAATGGACGGCGGAGATTCAATCCTCAGCTCATCATCATCTAAATCAGAAAAGAAATCAACGGACGCATGCAAGAGCCATAAAGAAGCTGAACGAAGACGCAGGCAGCGTATCAACTCCCACCTCTCTACTCTACGTACTCTCCTCCCCAGCGCCACCAAGGTACTATATATATATATATACAGTGTTGCTTATATTATATTAATATTATAATCTGATGTATATAATTTCATTGTAACAGTCGGACAAGGCGTCGCTGCTGGCGGAGGTAGTGCGTCACGTGACAGAGCTACGGAAGAAGGCCACCGCTCAAGTGATGGGACCTGAGAACCAGTACTGGCCTTTCCCGGGAGAGTCCGACGAGGCCACTTTGAGTTATTGTGAAGGTGGTGGTGGTGGTGAAGCTGATAATAAAACTATGAGACTCAGTGTTTGTTGTGATGATAGACCCGGTTTGAATAGGGATTTATCTCAGGCTATTCGGTCTGTTCAAGCTAGGGAGGTTGGGGCTGAAATGATGACCATTGGTGGACGGACGAAGAGTGTGGTGGTGGTGCAATTGGGTGGCAACGACCGTGGTGCCGGTGGAGGAGAGGAGAATGTGGGAGTTTTGAGAAGGGCTTTAAGGGGTGTTGTGGAAAATCGTAGTGGGTCGGGTTCTTCTTCTGGGCTGGGCCAGTTTGTTCCTGGGAATAAACGGCTTCGGGGTTTCGGTCCAAATGATGAGTTTGGAATAAAAAATGACGATCGTATGGTTTGACTTATTTTTAATTAATGATGTGTTGATAAATATCAATTATGTATGATGGAAATGGTCACTCCCTTTAAGGGTCTATAGTACTCTTTCCTCAGTCCGGATCTATAGCAATGGGTCTCTGTAAGATAAGATAAAAGTCAGAGCACGGCGGGACCGGGTGGTCATGCTTGCACTCCGATGCCAAAGTCAGTATTCTTGAGAATATAGAAAGAATGTGAGAGAAAGAGAGAGAGTAAAGTAGTGTTGAATTACCTTTAATGTGAGGAATAATATATATTTATAGGGACCGCGTACTAGAGTTCCCTTATGTCTCTTCATGATATTACTAAGATATCCCTTTATATTTGGGCCACTCCATCATTATTCCCCCACCGAGTATGTGAAGTTATTTATAATTACCTTAGAACATGAATATCGGGTGCTTTGACTGAATAAATTGATAAGACACCGTAGGTCCATCCTGTTTGAGACACGGTGTGACTAGCTTATGGAATGGCAGGTCATGTTTGGGTGGGGCTTTTTAGACTCTGTTATCTTTTCTTCAAGGGAACTTATGGTGAGCTCTTACTAGAAATGAGCTGCTTGATATTTGCCAAATCTTATGAGATTTAGCCGCTTAATATTAAGCGGATCTTGATGGTATTAAACATGCCTAATATTTAGCGGATCTCACCTTATAAAATTATATCGCTTACACCAAACGGATCTTCTTTATTGGCTGGATTCACTTATTACTTGGTAGATATCACCTAAAAAATTGAACCACTTTCATCAAGCTGGTCTTCTTGATTATACTAAGCCACCTGTTGTTTGGCGGATGTCACTTATGAAAATCAAAACGCTTTAATAGAGAGGGTCTTCATTTTTGTGTCGCCTAGTGTTTGGCGGATATCCTTGCAGTGATTTTACATATGTAAATATGACTATTATTCTTCTTCTCCCCCGAAAAGAAGTTGACTACACTTTTAAGTGTGTTCATGTAGTAACACCATGTCTCACTTTGCTTTGCAATTTTTTGAACAATTTATATTTTAGTTCCGTGATTTTGAACCATTTCTCTTTTCTTCTTTTTTTTTTAAGACCGGCTTATATTGTAAGCGGTTGTCCAGTGAGTTTTGGGTTAGCTTATTTCATAAGCAGTTTGTTATAGATGTCTTGTTTTTGTAATTTACATCTTAATTGCTTTAGACTTTATGTTGTCTTTTCTTTCTTGGTGGGAATCTTTTAGCTTGAGATATTGAGCGGGTTTCGCTCATGGGATTGAATCGCTCGCATTGAGCGAGTCTACTTGGTTATTGTAAGCCGCCCAGTGGCTGATGGATCCCATTTTATAAAATTAAACTCATTTCGTTGAGCGTATTTTCTCCATTATTTTGTGTCGTCTAATGGCGGTTCAATTGGGGGCCTTTTGCCTTTGTCCAAGTGGACTTATGGCGGGTCTGCTTTAACCTTGCATGTTTTTATGCCATGCCTTTTTCTGAATTTATCAGTACATGGTCTCTTACGACGTTTGGTCTTAGATTGACACTTAGCCTTTATTCGACCCCTTAGAATATTCGGGCATAGATCGACACTTAACCTTTTACCTGTTCTTGTGAACTTGTAGCTGATTTACTTTAGTGCATCTTTCACTTTGAGTGCATTTGCTCGAGATTGG
>CANYLF011796768.1:0-12342 GCA_948193215.1 Bocquillonia castaneifolia | reverse complement strand
CATGCACATATTAATTTATTTATTTTGTAGTAGAAAAATCTAGTCTTGTCTTGTCCTATAGATTTAGCTAGCTCCAAAAAATTAAAATTATCTTAAACAATTTTAGATGATAATAATTTCTTTTCCAAATATTTAATTAATCTTGGAACTTGATCAAATAAATAATAATAATAATTATTATTAATTAAGAGGTGAGCATATAAAGCATACAAGAAAAACAAAATAATGAGAAAGAGAACACCATTAATATATACATCTCAAAGTTCAAATTAAAGAAAAATATAATAGTAATCAAGAAGGATGGATAAACGATGATTAGCTTAGGTTCTTGAGAAGAAATAACGACCTTTCTTCTTAAGGAAATCAGGGACATCATTATAGGAGGGGGAGGAGGCATGTCCATTGATACCATTTCCAACAGAAGCATCAGTTTGTCTTTGTCTTTGTCTTTGTCTTTGTCTTTGAGAGGCCTGCCTGCATTTTCCCAGATCAAAAGGATTCAAAAGCATGCAAATTTTAGCTTTAAAACAAATGGATGGATAATGCATACCTTTCCTCCTGCACTTTCATCACACCGATTGAATCCAGTAGCTATCAGAGTTATGCTTACCTGTAAAAAAAAAACCAAACGTGATTAAGTAAGCAAAATAATTAAGTTTCATGTATAATAATAATAATAGTAGTAAATAGGATTTGAGCTGATTTCTTTTCTCCCCTACTTACTTGACCGCTTAGTGACTGATCAATTACTGCTCCGAATATCAAGTTTGCACTTGGATCAACAAGATCATATATAATCTGAGCGGCAGCATTCACCTGCGAAATGAAATGTATTTCATTTTAAGTTTATAATTATTAGCTTCCTGATTCACAAAATCTTATTTCCTACTTGAGAAAGTTACAGCTTAAGCTTTTAAACTTGAAGAAATATTGTTCCGAGTCCCACAGCCAGAGGAATCTTTGCTACCAGGAAAATAGCATACAACTAAAAGACGTACCTCAGATAATGTGAGATCATTTCCACCAGTTATATTCCACACAAGGCCAGTAGCTCTTTCAATCCCAATGTCTAAAAGAGGTGAATGGATAGCATTCAACGCTGCATCTCTGGCCCTGTTCTTCCCTGCTTACTTATCACAAATACAATTAATACCTGCTCATTTTAGAACACAAACTGAGACCATTAGAAATTTTAAAACTTTATGCATGGAAGCACATATGACTGCAAAGCCATTGCACGGAACGTAGAGAATGAATGTAATCTGAAGAAATGTGAAATGTAAAACAGAATTAATCCACAACTGGCACCGCATCTAGTCAATCAGTTCCAGTTTAATTTTTGTCTGACATTATGCACAGCCCAGCCTCACACAATTAAATTTAGAACTAAATATCATTCATATATGAGATTGATAAGAAAGATCTTTCTCTATGGCTACATCATTTGAACTTCCATACTTACCAGTTGCAGTTCCTACTCCCATAAGAGAAGTTCCTGCATCTTTCATGATAGCTTGTACATCTGCAAAATCCACATTGACCATGCCTGGAACCTATGGTTCAGGAAATTTTTTCATCACTAAACAGGAATAAGTAATCAAAAATGAGGATTTGATTGATCATGGAAAATAGAGAACGAAATAGGATCATGGAAACTGAAGTAATATTAAACGCCCTGATCTAATGAGCCTGGAAACCTAGACATCAGCTTATTTTCCTTTTTCAACAGAATAAAAACAATGAAGCAAGGACATAAAACAGCATATAAATAGTGTGCTGACGGCCCCAAGGCAGTGCAAAAGAAGATTTTAGGTAGAGACCTAGACTTCACTATCATGTTATCAACATATAATGTGATAGGCAGAAATCGAATTGTTCCAGGCCGAGACATAGTGAAGATACTTTGACAGAACTTAGACCAGACTTGGTGCGGTGCATCAGGCTTATCAACTTGACAGGCATAAAAAGATGAAACACTCAGAAACGTGTGCACACAGTTATGAATTAACATTTAGGCTACAGAAATCACACCAAGACAAAGCAATAAGAGTGAATCAAACAACAAAAATCCACTTAACAATTATCTTTACTTGATAAAACTAATTCTATGTACCGTGATGATGTCAGAGATACCACGAACCCCTTGTCTAAGTATATCATCAGCCAAGTTAAATGCCTCTGTTACTGGGGTCACATGCGAAGCAGCTGTGAGCAACTTGTCATTAGGAATTACAATCAATGTGTCAACATTGTCTCTCAAAGCTGCAATTCCTTCTTGAGCTTGAATAGCGCTCCTTCAGCCCTCAAAAGAGAATGGTGTGGTAACAATACCAACAGTCAAGATTCCCATGGACTTTGAAATGCCTGCAATCACAGGAGCCCCACCAGTACCAGTTCCTCCGCCCATTCCAGCCTACAGCCTCAAGGCCATCAGTAAGATGTAATGAAATGAGAAAGAAATAGCAATAATCAAGAAATTGTTGATCAAACCACGTATTCCAAGTAGTATTAGGACACTATACGTGCCAAATTCATTCCATTGATGTGAAAATGGGTGTTAATTGTGCCACTAATGTTTCTTCTTTCCAAAACAATAATATACAGAAGATTCTAAATCTAACTTCTGGATCTAATATAATTTCTAGCAAATAATATGAAAGAAATGAGCTTGAACCTACTGTTATGAAAACCATGTCTGCACCACAAAGCGCCTCCTCTATTGCTACTTTGCTTTCATTGGCAGCATTCTTCCCTACATCTGGGTTGCCACCAGCACCAAGACCTCTAGTTAGTTCCTTGCCGATTTGCAAACGGTTCTCTGGGAACACAGGCGACATCTTCATTGCTTGAACATCAGCGTTAACTACCCAAAACTCCATCCATGTCATAGAACTCACAATCATTCTATTAACAGCATTACAGCCACCACCCCCTACACCAACAACCTTGATCTTAGCCCCATCACAATTTCTTGGACTACAGGAATCTGAAGTCTTCCCAGTGACATTTCCTTCTGATCCGCTCTTACTCCAACTAGAGTACGTATCCTTTTCATTACCTCTGAGCATTGAAACCTCAGGGTGTAAATCCAGGAAGGTATCTTCGCTGTGATTTGGGCTAACATTATGAGAGTTAATGGAACACTGCAAATCTAAAGAATTCTTCTGGCGTCCATTTGATGAAACATTATTCCTGTAAAAAATCTTTGATGAAACTATTCTATCAGTTTGAGTTGCTTTTGCAATTCTTTCCCCAAATGAAACTTGAGTGTTAGCTGGCACAAAATATGGAGATACACAAGCAGCCATTGATAAGGCAGAACACTAATTCTTCAAAATACTACAAGCAGCAAGGAAATGATTTAGGAACCAAGCTGTACAACAGGTTTCCACAGGTCTGATATCACGCATTCTTCCTGACCTGATCATGCATGATGCAAAAGAAAGATAAACAACCAAAATACACACAAAAGATGAATTCACAAAAAAAAAATTCCACAAAATTAGGAAAACAACGGGCACATAAAATTTATACTAAAAGAAAAGCACAGCAAGTGCAAGCCTTTTTCACCATTTTCTAGTTGAAACCAATTAAATATAACAAAGAACAGAATGTGAAAATAAAAAAAAAATAATAAACGAATATGCTTAGCATTCTTATTCTGCAGAGAAAAGACCAATGAACCATGAAAGAAAAAATCAAATGGGAAAACGAATTATATTGACAAAAGTTTAAAGGATAAACCCAAAAGAAAAAAGGACAAGTGAACTCACCAATTGAAGCCTCAAAATGTATATAGATTTTGAAGTGGGTGTTTAAGAAGCGAAGCTTAGTAGCAGAGGAAAGCTGGAAGCTTTTAGGAGTGAGATTACTATCCCAATTTTTTATTTCAGAACAACATAGGTAGGTGAGTTTATCATGAAAGCAGGTTATTGGGTAGTTGACGAATGTTTGTAGTCTTTCAAGTTATCAAGTTTTAACCCCTCCAAAAATAAATAAATAAATAAGAAATCAGCTTTCAACTGAAAAAAGATCTGCCAAAAATCTTGGCTGAAATAGCTATGTAGTAGTTGCAACTAAAAAACCCCCAAGTGTTGATCTTTGTTTCTGCCATGGCCTCTCAGTGCTCACTAGACCAAAAACATCAGGCACTCTAAAGTATGCCGTCGCTATTGTTGATATAATTGGATGCATGGGATAAAAGTGTTGTTTATATTGCTTCTTGTGAGCTGTGGCGACAAACTCAACAGGGCAGTGCCTCAAATAAGCACTGGTTTTGGCAGTGGCAGCAAAAAGCTGCATAACGAACAGAATAAAACAACCTTCCATACCTTTGCATTTTATCACTAGAAACATTGGAGAGGGAAACAAATAAATAAGCCAAGGAGAGCTAACATGGACGTTCAAAACAATGTATATACCAGAAGTGCACTAAATCAGCTCAGCTATTACTAACTTTTACAACGTTAAAACTGCAACCAACTTGGAATATAATCACAGGATTCAAATATAGAAAAAAATAGTTCATTTCCATGAGGAAATTGAATACAGTAAAACAAATTTGCTTTTCTAGGTATGCAATCTGAGCTACGGTTATATTTTTGAACACTTGCATAGTGAAGTAAAACGACGTAGTCAGAAAACAATAGATGCAGAATACAAAAGTTCTATTCATACACAATTTTAAGAACATGGGATGCGTGCATCTTTCCCAACAATAGATGCAGAATACCAAAGTTCTATTCATACACAATTTTAGGAACATGGGATGCGTGCATCTTTCCCAAGAAAATTTTTCTTCTTCGAAACAGTTAATAGACTTGCATTTGGATGTGCACTCCGCCATCTCGTATGATGGATATAAGCAATGAATTATCTTGTACATCTCTGTAGCTGACTGTCAATAAGCAATGAATAATCTAAACTGTATATCAAGTTCTCTATTATGTTAGTCATTTTTGAAAGCCAGAAGGACATAATTTCCTCTCCTTCTTTTCTGTAATCTTGGTCTCTATCCTCTTGAGACAGGAAAATTTTCATAGATGCTACAACAAGAATGACCAAGTTTGGCTTCTCTCCTCTCTCCCCATCTCCCTTCTTAAACCTTTGAGGAAGGGTTTACTAGAAAGGAATGGGCATTGATAGTGCAGACAAAGCATACTCATTCACTCTTAACAGCATGGTAAATGTGGGAAACAAACATGAAGGAAGCACGAAAACTGACTGTACCAAGCATCAAGAAAAATGCATAGCACATGCAGGCAGTATACCCAATAAAGAAGGATAGCTGCAAGAAGCCACTCATACTGGATCTGGCAAAGAAGAAGATGGAATAGCTAAACATAAAAATGGCTGGTGAGCCCCCGCATAAAACAGATCTGCATCAGAGACAAAAAAACAAAACAAAAGTGACGAACATATGTTAGTATTAAGAATAGAACACGAAGGACAAAAGACTCCTCTTCATCACTAAACCCATTAAGTTTACGTTTTAATCTAGAACTCTTATCAGTTGCCTCCTCCAGACAGAAATAATGGGTTATTGGCTTTATTATGCAACTTTAGCTACAAATTAACCACATAATACCAACATGATCCAAAATTCCACCAAGAAGTTAAATTATGCTCATCTTACATGTCTAGAACACTATGCATTCAAAAACTAGTGGATGTGGAAGTCATCAAATGGCACATGCATGGACTTCATAAGAGGACATACCTCCACCACCATTTATGGTCTTCTGCAGAAAGCTGAATGTATGTCATCCCGACACTCAAGATTGCAGTAAGTAATATGAGTATGGCAAATGTGACAAACAAAATTCCTGGCAGAGTGCATATTTTATAGCTCCACAAGCTTGCATATAAGTGGTGTAACTCAAGGACAACTGCACTACACGATAAAAGACCCGCAAGAAACATCTGGGAAGGTGTTTCCTGGTACCAACCTAATGGGGGAATCTCCCTCGGGTACCTTTTTGTAGCAGAAGGTGCTTGAAATTCTGACCTCAATTGGTACCCCATCATCCCTCCAAAAGCAAGCAATGGAACAGTCAAAAATATGTATATAAGCAGAATCACCATAATGGTTCCAAATGGAAGTGCAGCTGTGGCCCCATATGATACAGAAATGATGTTCAAAATGGACAGGATCACAAAAGAAGGACCCAGGTACAGAATCCCAGCCAGAAGAACACTCCTTCTCTAGAATGGAAATCATTGTTCATACCAGTAAATACAGAAGAGGGACAGAAACTATCAATGAAACAAACATACTTTTGAAAGAATGCTCACCCATCCAGTTTCAGCAAACTGACTGTGGAAAGAAGATGTGGTGTAGCCCCCAACTACGGATGTAAGAGTATAAACTAAGACAAATGAAGTGCATAAAGCTCCACGGTTGTAAGGATAGAGCACGCCAACAAATGCCAATACAAATAAAAAGCACACCCTGAAGAAAATGGCATTAGGAGCAGCAAAGAATGTTAAAATAGAAATCTGATTTGTAACATCAACATATGGACAGAAAAGAATATAGAAACAATGAATAGATCTTAAGGTTTTCCTGCATTATGGTATCTCAAAAATTTGTTAGCAACCGCTGACCACGCAAGTAAAGTGTCCCTTCAAAAACACAATTTATGCTGATGCAAACAAAAGAATTAATGATATATAGCTGATAGCCGGATACTAATATAACTAAAAGAGCTGATTATTACTAATTAAACGTAGGATCAAATAATAATAGTGAAAGAAATACAGACTATGCAGATAAATTGATGTTCCATGTATACGTACATTGTCAACAGCTGAATACCAATGCCCACAGCAGCGGAAAACAAGGACATGTTTTGAGGGCATCTGAAAACATCACCATGAAGGTATTTCCATCCGACCTCTTTATCTTCTTCTTCATCTCCACCAGAACACCTGCAATATGCAAAAAGAACAATAACTCAATTAAGAGAAAAAAAAAAAAAAGAGTTTCTGTGCTTTAGCAATTTAAATTCAACTAATAGCAGCACATTCAAGGTTCCAGTACTTTCTCAAATCGTTCTTCAGACGCCGAATAAAAAGCCCAATAAGCAATCCCATTGAGAGCAAAATGATTACAATCGAGTTAACAAATGAAAACCAATGGATCTGCTGGTGTATTTGAAGTAAAGAAGCCCTTGAATATCTATCCATCCTAGTCTCAAATGGAGCTGAGGTTGCATTCCAGAGAACAGAGTAAGTAAACTCAACATCTACATTGACATCTTCAGTGATATCCACGACATGATTTGGATCACTAAAAGCACTTACTTCAATGACTCGATCACCATTATAAAGAACATCAAACTGCACATGTTTAAACAAGTAATATCTAAACTTCCTCTCACCAAGAACCCAACTTTGCTCTTCAACTTTTCCGATGAAACCCCAAAATGGGAGATCGTCGTAATACATTTGAAAGTAAAATTCATTAATAATAGCATCTCTAAACCTCAGAATTTCATCACTCGTAATCTTCTTCTTGCAAAGAGTCACTCCAGTTTTATCCTCCCTAAATTTCAACTCATACAAAGTACTACTCAAACGATCACCATTCAACACTTCACCGAGAGTTTCTCTCTTGAAAACTACATTATCTGCAAAACCCATAGAGTAAAAAGGGCGATTAAACTCGAGTTATCTTATTTCAAATTTCCAATTTCTGGGTTCAAGAGATACGGCAATAAAGATTCTAACCTGGGCGGCAGAATGGTAAACTATAAAATGGGTATGTCTCACTGCAGCACATACAAAAATAAAAATATGAACTTTGTGTGCAATAAAGGCCGACTGTTTGTCTATTTGATTGGTTATTTGAAATAGGAATAGATGATACCTCGGATTATGCAAGGGACCCACTTTGTTGACAAAGAGAGGGACAAGATCTCCTACATTATAGCGGTGATTGGCCGGTGATGAGGTGGCTGATCGGAGAGATAGTAACAGAGTTGTAAAGAGAAAGACCGAGAGATTACCCATTCTGTTGCATCTAACGCTGAAAATGAATCATTCAAAACTTGAACATATGCATAGGAGGTAAGTACCAATGCTGTCAGTTCAGAGATTTTTGAGAGAGAAGTCAAATGCGTTGCCGTTTCTTTGGTCTCATTTACCGAAAGCTGAAACTACGACTTTGCAACGACATATCGTCTGGAGTATTATGCTATGTCAACAACTAAAAACTCACCGTTTTTGATTATTGATTTAGGTGATTTTATTTTATTTTGCTTTTTGAACGGAATGCTCTAATCCAGTCAACTCCAGTTTTTAGATGTTTGAGTTTGGTTCATTTAATATACAAGTCGAGCTTCATTTAGTAAATTAGTTGAACTTGAACTAAACATCACCATATTCATACAGTGTTTACGAGTTTTTATCGAGTTTGATTTTTTATTTTATAAATATTAATTTAAAATACTTTTATTTTAAAATTATTCTTAAGAAATAATATTCATAATAAAGCATGTAAATTATAATTTAAATATAAAATTAAAGTTTATAAATATAATAATAACTAATTTTAATAATTTAAAATATTTATTAATAAATTCATTTTTACTTATATATTGATATATAAATTATAAATGTTATTGATTTATTTTTAATAACTTGTTTATAAATATAAATATATTAAATGAATACTTAAATGAGCTTGTTCATGAGTTTTTAAATGAGCTTGTTAACTCCTAATCAAACTGTTTATGAACATAGATGAACCGAGTGTTTTAATGTTCAGGCTCGGCTCGTTCAAATAAACAAACAAAAAATTAAACTTGTATTCAAGCCGAGCTCATTATTAAGACGCTCATTTACATTCTTAAACTAGATATTCAAATTTTGTCCCGTGACTTTTGTTTGAGTTGAGTTTAATTGCCAATTTTGAATCTAGAAATCATAATACATAGGCAGAACACATTTTAAGGTCCTTTGTACTTTTATTTTTGACATTAAATCTTTATACTTTTATTTATTAAGATTGGGTCCCTGTATTTTTATCTTTTTGGCATTTAGTCCTTGTAAGTTGTAACTAACGGAGCAGTTACAAAAGGATTAAATGTCAAAAAGAAAAAATTAAAAATATAAGGACTCAATCTTAAAAATTATTGTATAAGGATCTGATGTCAAAAATAAAAGTATAAGGACCTAAAATGCTTCGTTAGCTTATATAAAAAATTTGATTTAAATGAAAAATTAAAATTCAATTTTAAAGTAAATATCATGTATATGATATAAAAATATATTAAAGACTTACGGTATAAAATTACCATATAATAGATTGAACATAATTGTTTTAAATAAATTGTATCACTTTTAAATAGCAAATGTATTATTATTGTCATTCAATGACACAAATGTATTAATATGAATTAGCAGTTCATAAAAATGGTTATTAAAAAATTATATAAATAAAACATAAAAGTAAAAAAATTAAATTAAATTAAACGACCTTTTTTATTATTAAAGTTATTGTAAATTTTAAAAAATAAATACATAGAGGTATAATATAAAATAAAATAAATGTTATTAGATTCAAACCAATTAGAGTTTTGTTTTTTTTTTAAATAATGATAATAAAAAAACTTATAAATATTAAAATCAAGTTATTATAGGTTAATGATTTTCAAAAAAAATAGGTTAATGATTTTAATAAGCATGCATATCTTAAAATTATTTTTATAATTTAGAAATTAGAGATGCATTTTTCATCTTTAAATACAACCAACGAAGGTCTCGAGTTCGAGCCTCTCCTTCGTTAGGGGAGGACAAGGGGTTAAAATGAGTCACAACTGGGTGGCGGCTCCCTTGTAGTAGATTGGTTTGGGATCAAAGGATTTAAAATACACTATAGGTAATACCTATAAAAAAAAATCTTTAAATACATATTTATATAAAAAAATGTTTTATATCTTTTCTATAATTTCTTCAGTAAATATGCTACTGACAACTAAAAAAATATAATAAATTTTATAAAATTATATAAAATGTATTAATTTTTTATGCCTTAAATTGTGCTGTGTAAAATTAAAAAAAATTTACTTTTAAAAACTTGATTTATGTTGGCTTTAGTGGCATCAATCCATCTTATTTTGAGTTTAACAACCCTTTATCTTTGTCTAACAAAGTTCCTAAGTGTGTAGGTTTTTAAATCAGCTAGTTTTAAATGACTCCATCAAACCGCACCCGCGACATAGGGGAGTCGTGCCCGCGACTATATATCACGCCCGAACTGAGGAAATCGCCCCCACGATATAATTCGCCCGCGAAATGGAAATCGCACCCAGACTTTTTGGTGAGAACTTTGAAGGTTTTTGCACACAAAGATTGAAGCCCACGACACATCAAGTCGCACCCGCGATTTGAGAAACAGAGAGCCCCATTCTTAAGGCTCAAAGTCGCACCAGCGATGGACTAAATCGCCCTTGCGATTTGATCAGGCAGAAGCCGCTCATCAAAGGGAATCAAGCAGCTCCTCAAGTAATCTAACCTCTCTTTTCACAAGCATTCTCTGCCTGGTGATTTTGCGCCTTGCAGTTAGAGAATTGCTCCTGCGGTTTGATTAATCAGAGAGCCGCTCATCAAGGCATCTAGCCGCTTCTTAAGAAGCATCTCCTGTCCAGTAATTTCACGCCCGCGGTCAGAGATGTCACCCCCGCGACATTCAATGGAGTCTCTGAAAAACTAGCCGTTATACAGATCGCGCCCGTGACTAATGAAGCCGCACCCGCGACCTGATAGTTTTCAGTGCATTTAATGCAAAAGTTTCTAGACGTTAGAGACACCATTGGGGTTGTTTCTAACAGCTAGTTTTGGGTATGTTGGCTATAAATACCCATCATAAATGGTCTTCATGTAAGACCATTAATTTCTTTGATAGCCAAACTCTTGTAAATTTATTTCTCAATCTTTTTGTAATTAATTGGTTGTCTGGTTTTGGGTAGCTAGAACTCTAGAGCATTTGTTGCTTGGGTTGAGTGAATTAGTTATCCATTGTACTAGTGTCAATTCTTGGTGAGTTGGGAAACACTAGGGTTGGTTGTGAGTTAGCCATTTGTAAAAACTCATTGTAAAGATTTGGAATAGCCTTGAAATCCCTTGTATCACTATTGTAGTTAGTGGAGCCCCAAAGAGGTCTTTGGGAGAGTGGACGTACGACAAGTTGGGTCCGAACCACTATAAACCCTTATGTGTTCATTCTACTTCTTCTTCTTTCTTTCCAAAATTTTTAATTCCGCACCAATTCACCCTTTTCTTGGTATTTCAGAGTGTTGTTGTGGTGGTCCACTAAGAGTGGGCAGCAAAGGAGCAGAATTACTTTTCTGCTTGACAGGCATATTGGCCATGGGAGAAGGTTCATGTGAACTTTTTAGAAGAATCTCATGAGCCACAAGTTGGCCATGGAGATAAAAGAATGAAAGAGGTTCAGTTCTTTGGTTAAGTGCAGTTATAATGTTATAATATTCTAAGCCAATATTTCTGTAAATAATGGTGTTGAATTCAACCGAGGAAAGAAGTCGGCCAGCAGCTTGAAATTCATCTGAAAGTTCCTTAGCTTTCTGAAGATACTGAGGGACAGAAAGGTCATTCTTTTTCAGTTCTTCAAGTTCAATATGGATCTGGAGTTGACAATTTTGAGAGACTGCACCAAAAGCACTTCCCAGTGCTTTCCAAACGGCATGAGAAGATGTGAAACCAATCACATACGGAAAGACTTCTTCAAAGAGATAGGAAAGGAGCCATGACAACAACATTTGGTCCTTTTGAAACCGGAGTTCATATTCTAGATTTGCAATTTGAATGGTTGTGTAACACCACAAGGAAAAACAAACAATTCAAAAAGAAAACAGGGTAAAAGCTCTGTCGCGTGGGTGACAAGGTGATCACGTGCGTGATGGCACGGTCACGTAGGTGATGGGAAGGATCACGGGCATGATCAAAGAAGCCGAGAGCTAGAAAATTTCAGGTTTGGTCGCATGCGTGATGGTCTTAATCACAGGCGTGATCAACGAAACAGAGAGACTCAACATTCTGGACTCAAAATCGCGTGGGTGATTGGCCCCATCGCGTGCGTGATGATCATGATCACGTGGGTGGTGACTTGGTCACGTGGGTGACTGAGGAAACACAAGGAAAATGAATTTTTAGACCAAAACTTGACCCAAAAACCATCTAAAAACCACATACCAATCACGTGAAACTCACATACATCTTATATGCAAGATAAACCCTTATATATACTTAAAAATATACCCCTATACAATCAAATAGTTCATTACACATACTTGTCCATTATTAACTCAAAACCAATTA
>CANYLF011795990.1:0-17434 GCA_948193215.1 Bocquillonia castaneifolia | reverse complement strand
AGAGTTTGGTTAAAATTCTCTCGGTATCCTCTGGATATTTTTCTTGGGCTTTGAGTGTGAGAAAAATATTGTATTTTATATTGTGTGGTTGTAATAATTTTTCACATAGTGAATATTTTTCTCGGTTGTCTTTTGACAACGGCCGTGATTTTTCTTCGTGTTTTGAGTTTTCCATGTAAATTTTTGTCTTATTAATTTTTCTGTGGTTGTTTGACCTTTATTATTTTATTAAAAGTAGTCCATTAGATAATAGGGGAATTTTTTTCAAGAAATATAAATCCAATGATTAGGCAATAATTAGGATTATATAAACTCTTGAAGTATTGAGCTAGTCTATATATACAACAAGAAAAAAATTTATTTATTTTTATTTTATCTTTTTATACTACAGTTCTGTCGTTCTAAACGTATTTGTGCAATGTACAGGAAAAGTCACACAATTTTGGTGGGACGCACATAGATAATATTAATAATGTTTGTGAGACAGGTATAATAATTATTCAAATAATTAACGGTGGAACGATAATGGTAATAGAGACAATGACAATTAAGTTTGCTTTTTTATTTTTTTATCATTTTATTTTTATTTTAGCTGGAGAGACGGTGACATGTTAAAATTAAAGGACGGGAATGGGAATTTTATGGCACCGGTTATGAGCCTACTTTGAAATTCAATTTATTTAAAATAATTATTTAATTTAATTACAATTAATTTTTTTTGTAAATAAAATAGAGTAATAAATAAAGTTTTATTTATAACAAACAAACCAATCATAAATATACAACTGCTGTTGCATTGGCTAACAAAAATGTTGCAAATGCTGTGATTGGATTTATCTGGGAGATCACTGTGCCTCGTGCAGCCAATGAAGTAGTTTATGTTTAAATCTATTATGTAAGCAGAGGTTTTTCCTTTTGAGTACTAAATAAGGCTTTTCCACCAAATGTGCTCAATTGTTTTGGGATTAATGATTCACATCTGTATCTCTCTCTCGTTCTAGTCAATGAAGTCTTACTTCCTTAAAATCCCTCTTCTTATTCTTTTCCGATTTCCTTTTTTTTTTTTGGTTGTCCAAATGTTCAGTTCAAGCATTTCAATCTATTATCGGATGTTCATTTAAATGTCTAGTCCCAACAATCCCATCTGATGAGTTATAATTGCAAGTCACAATTAAGTCATAATGTATGACAAAAGCTCACTTTGCTAGAATATAACATGAACACTTATTTATCAGGTCCTAATCTTAATGTTAGGAATTTTTTTTTTTACTTGTATGCCTTGAATATTCATGTCTTCAACTCTCCATTAACGATTGATAAATATGAGAGAAAATTTTTTTAATTGAATATCCATTTTGAACTAGTTTAATTTGAGTTATAAATATTTCTCATAAAATAATGAATGGATAAATAATAACTAAAGTTGAACCGCTTGTTTAAATAGCATTACCTATTTTTGATGTGGTTGAATAGAAGATCATAGACTTTAAGACTCTATCTCATTTTTTGTTTTCTTTCCCTCAATTTGAATATAATAATTTTAGCTCATTAAATTTAGTGGTTATTTGAATTGGGATTACAATGAATTTTAGAGATTTATATAAAGATCGGAGAATCTCAACCTTTGGGTTGAAAGAGAGTAGTACTAAGTAAGAAACATAAATTTTCAAAGAATTTAAAACCTCTCATTTATCAACCCATCAATTAATAGATTGAGAAGAATTTTAATTTCTCTTATATTAATTGGTTGTCTTTTTAACAATAATTAATGATTATTTTAGATGTTATATATATTAGGTTTGTATATTAATGGATTTTATTTTATAAAAATATTAGATTCTGTTAATTTTTCTTCGAGATGAAGGTATTTTTGAAACATTTTTAAAATTTTAAGGTTTGAAATGACACATTTTAACTTATTTGTATCTTTTACATAAGGTAAATAAAAAAATAAAAAAAATTTAGAATAAAATAAGAAAAATCATTAAAATTAATTTGCTGTGTTTATTATTCTTTTAAAAGAATATTTACATTTTATTTTCCGATAACATTATCTTTAAGAAATCAAGAGATGAGAGGACGAGCGTCAAACTTATCCGAGACAATACTTCCATTTTCCTCTTCTCAATTATTGTGGGGCACGTGTTTAATGGAGAGAAAAAAATTTGGGACCATCTTCAGCTCACTCGTTTAGCTACATTTTCTTCAACTTGTTTTTTCCTTTCCCTCTTCTCCTATGCGTTTGTTTTATGAAATTTATTTTCATACCTATACTTATAAATAAAAATTCATTTATTATACTATTCTTTTAAAAATTTTAAAATTAGATATAAATAAACAAATAAATATTAGAATTAAAAATAATTTGAATTCCTCATTAAAATTCAACCAAACAAACCTTTGAGTATCAGCTAATTTGCATTTAAAGCCAAAAGGACAAGGATGATTTTTCTAGAAATTATTCAGCACACTTGTTTGGTTTCCGCCGGTTGCTATATATCCATGCTGCCAAGTGCCGATGTATATCAAAATGCAAATAGTATAATTCTAAATCTATATATACTTTTGTGTACTACATAAAAATTCATAAAATTAGAAATTTTATAAATTATTTATTTATTTTACAACGTTTTTATTAAAATTTTTAAAAAATTATTAATGAGTAAAAATGTGTTAATTAAATCAAAATTTTTATGTCAGAAATATAAATATTTTAGATATTACAAGTATATATAATAAGTTAGAAAATTTACTCCAAGGAACTAAATTAAAACTACGAAAAAAGGAAAGCCGTAATCATAAAAGGCGGAACACCTTAGGAAAACAGATAGGTAGGGTTAAACTTCAGATAATAAAAATGCATATTATTTTAGAGTATCTAAAATGCATATAAATTAGAGAAAAAAGGAGTGTGATTTATTAAAGTAAACTATTAAATATAGTATCACCTCAAAAAAAAAACTATTAAATATAGTAAATAAATTTTGAGTACAATTAATTTTCAATCCCAAGTTCAAAAAAAATTTTCAATCCCATGATACAGAAGAACGTCTATGTACATCGTGTTATTATTTGGATACTTGCCCGATAGGATGTTACATTTTAATTTCTTTTTTTTTTAACAGATAATTTCTTTTTGTTTAATCATCCATTTATTTTGGTCTCAGCCCTGCATAATCCTAAAACCGTCTCCAATTCTAACAAGTAGACCACAAGAATTGTGCAAAAACTATTGAACCAAAGCAACCCAATTTAGAATAAACGAATTGAATAAGACTCAATATTATCTGAGTTTAAACCATTCCTTTGAGGAAAAAAATTATATTTATTACAAAGTCATAGCATAAACCAGAATAAAATCTTATCAAAAAAAACCAGAATAATAAGAATCAGCATGAAAGTGAAATAGTTGGAAAAATTGTCTTTTTTTTTTTTAACATAATTGACAAATTGGTTTAAATCTACAGTTTTTTTTTTTGATATATAGTAAAGTAGAAAATTAAGTGGAGAAACAAACAATGGTTAAATAATAATAATAATAATAATAATAATAATAATAATAAAGCTTCAATATTGAACACCTGAAGTCTATAAAAGGGCCTCAAGTAGCACCTCAACCATTACACAGCTTCCTTAATTTCTTACTACTAATATCACTCACTCACTTCTTCACATTGTGTGTCTGTCTAATAAACATGGCTGGATCAAAGATGTGGGCAATAGTGATGCTTGGACTGTTGGCAATGGTACAGCAGTCGATGCAATTTAGTATTAAAAACCCTCTTCCTTTCAGACCCCGTGAGATCAGAAACGACGTCGTCATTCCAGCATTTGGCCTTATCACCACCACAACAGCCGCTGAGAAGGCTCTTAATGACACTGGTCTTTTCTCTGTAACTGCTTCTACTGTAATTGCTGGTAATTTATTTTCTTTTCTTTTTTACCAAATTAACTAATTCACACACACACACACATATTATATATATATATAACTTTTTATTGCAAAAATTACTAATTACTTTATATTTTTTATTATCTACTTAATTATATAGGAAGAACAATTCTTATTGGAACAATTTATGCAACCCCTGCTGTGTTACTTAGAACCTCAACTGATCCATCGGTATGGTTATATTTATCTATTAATAAATGAGAGTCCATTTGAGATATGTATTGTTTTTACGTACATATATATATAATTGGTGTTATAAATATGTTGGTTAATTATATTCAGGTAAATGTTGGAATAAGTGTGCAAATTCTGGCTGATAACTTCAACATAAGAGGGATTGTTCATTTCGGAACTGCTGGAGCCTCTAACAATACCTTCAAGCTCGGCACTGTTTCTGTTCCCGCTGGTATTGCCTACACTGGTGATTGGACATGGCTGGTATGTACATATATATGAAATTTATTCCCCCTAAACTTTTTCCTTTTCTTTTGATATATAATCGACATTTTATTTTATTTTTAATAAGAAAAAAAAGCCGTTACTTTCTGTAAGTTTAATCTAATAGTTGGAACATTTGTAATCAACACGAGATTTTCAAATTTAAATACTCTTCCTCGCTTAATGTTTTAAGTTATCTTCAAAAAATTCCAAAACCTCCCTTCAAAGAATTTTTATGTTTTAAGTTGCTCTCTAAAATTAATTTTATATTTATTTTTAAAAATTATGTTGTTCCTTCTCAATAAAATTTCTGGATCTGTCATGCCTACTAACCTGCTACAAAAAAAAAAAAAACAAATTCTATTATTTACTTAAGAACAAATAAATTAAATGTGTTAAATTGATAGTTGTTGATGTGTGGTTGTTAATTGAATGTTGTAAATCTAGGACAAGGACTCCAATGAACAAGGACAGCTCGATATTAGCAGGTTCAATGTTAACCCTTCAAATGGTGAGAACTTGTTGGGAAGCATAGAGTACAATGAGGTAGACATTTACTACAAGAAGAATATCATTGAGAGTTATTGGATCTATCCTACAGCAAGATGGCTCATGGCTGCCAGCAGGCTTCAGGTTAATTATAATTATATATATATATATATATATATATATATATATATATATATATTCAGTAAAATCTCAATTAATTAATATCCGATAAATTAATAACCTCTATTAAATAATAATTTTTCTCGATTTCAATTTAGATAAATATATCAAAATACTATTCGATAAATTAATAATCTCTATAAAATAATATTTTTCTTAGTTCCAATTATATTTTTTTTATCGAGATTTTACTGTATGTATGTGTGTGTGTGTATATATATTCATTTTGTTCCCTATATATATATTTACAAGCATTTCTCAATATGCATGGCTGCAGGCTAAGTCAGATGGGGTTGTTGTTGTTGGATTCAATCACTCTTCTTCTGACATATACGTGAAAAATCCTGCGTACAGAGAGTTCCTTTACAAGACTTTCAGAGTTTCAACTCTTGATAAAAGCAGTGCTGCTGCTGGATTGGTAATTTACTTAATTAATTAATTAATTTTGTTTAGTAAAAATAACTAAAATTTTTTAATCTAATTATTATATATATGGATACATGCGAATTAAATAAAATGATTTCCAGGGTGCAAAGGCGAACGTTGTGAATTTTATTTCGCTGGTAGGAGTATCAAACTACGCAGGATGGAAGGAGGAAACCGCTTCTGCATTGGCTAACAAAAATGTTGCAGAGGCTGTAATTGGCCTAATTTGGGAGTTGACTGTGCCCCGTTCAGCTAATGAAGTAGCTTATTTCTAAATCTTAATTTAGTAATTTGTAACTAGATACTTAATTAATTGCCAGATCGGGTTTTCGCTTCTGAGTACTAAATATAAATAAGGGATTACCCCCAAATGTGTACTCAATATGCATGCATCTATCTGATCTCTCAAGTCGATTAATGAAGTTTAGCGTACTTAATTAATTTGTGCTCCTTGTAAAGCTGTGACAGAGTTAACTGGTTGGTTGCTTATGGTTGCTTAATTTATGATCGATCAGTAGCTAATTATTACTCGAGATAAGTTGGCAAAAAATATACTCCAATTAATGCCGGATAGAGTGAAAGTTATGACTAGTGGTGATGCGGGTAAAAAAGGCATAGAGACATTAAACAAGTTGACTCTGCCTAAGTTCTCTAGGTTCAAACATTTAAACAAAAAAATCCTTCATACAATGGACGGATATTATGACTCAACGAAACGGATAAAAGAGAGAAATTGCTCTTTGCCTCTATGCCTCAATGCCAATCAGCCAATGAAAGAAAGAAGGCTGGAACTCATCTGACATGACTTTTCTCTTTAATGCAACCTTAACCGAAAATTAGAGAATTCATATATTTCTATCATGTCTTAACAGAGGACTCCATTTTATATGATATAGGGGCATGGGATGTTTGTAACAAATTGTTAATTCACTTTTTTTGCTATCTTCGTAAAGCAAATGCACCTAAATGGATCGGATAGAGAGTTTAGTAAAAATCACGGTTTGAATATTCCTATATTTTGTGTTATTGGGGGTTTCTTTTTTGCTGGTCAATAGAATCTCTATGCTCTTATTTCCTTACCATGCTGGTGTCATGCATGCGCGGTAGGTTTCTGTTGCTTATAAAGTACTGCTAGTGCTACTTCTTGATCCTTCATTCTTTTTTTTTTTTTAATTTCTTGTGTTGGTACGTATTAGGTCTTTTATTTGAGTTGAGTTGAGTGTTGCATTGCTTATTCCTAAACAAATACTTTGCAGCGATGAAAAATAGTTACAGTTTCAATTGAGCTTTATTTGATCAACAATTCAGATGTAACTAAATCACCTTCAGTATATGGAGGCAGTGGACACTAGAGTCCTACAGCCGGAGTATTGCACCCAATGGTTGGCTTGGAACAAAACAAAACCAGAGAAGGGCACCCTCCAAGGGCTGGAAAAGAACTACCAAGGTACTAATGAAACTATTTTAGTAAAATTTAACTGTCTTAATTCTCGGGTGATTGCACCAAAAATTCTAGTTCCCCTTCGATTTCCTTCTTGATCAATGACAACTACAGCATTGTCATTGTATCGTATTATCATACCGTTATTACGTTTGAGTTCTTTACACTTTGGGATTTGAAAATTGAAAAATTAATGCCTATCCAATTATTAGGTGTAATACATCTGGAGTAGGCAAGAAAAATTTAGGGAGAAATATGGAGAGAAGACCATGCTAATTTTCATGTGAATGGTGTCTACCTTGTTCGATTACTCTAGGAGATCACAGCTAGAGCAGCTTGGAAGGAGATGTTGATTTCATCGATGAGTTCTGTTCTACATTGAGTGCTGATATACTATCAATTAATACTGGTGCAGAAGTAAATAAATTTTAAATGCTAAATTTATTTCAGAGTCCCATTCTCAAATCTTTATTTCGCATTATCTGCTTCCCGACTTGACTTTTTTTTTTTTTTTTGTGTTTCATGGAATTTTTTTTGTCTGCAGAAAATTCAAAAGATATTGAATTATTGATTGATGGTATTGACTCTTGGGCACCTAAGCTTCAGAAATTACACTGAGATACACAAAGCACAGTATACAATATTACCACTTTATTGTGGAAATTAGAGTATTCCCACCAAATAATTAACTACTAAATAATAAAAGAACAATGAAAATTTAATAAGGTTCGGTCAATTTTTGCCTACGTCCTCGGACACCACCACTAGTGTTTACTTTTATTAACAAATAAGAAGATTACAAAAGAGAGAAATAATAAATCATTGTAAATAACAGAGGCTTTCTAATGGGAGAAGAGATGATTTAGAATTTTTTTCGGATGAGTTATAATGAAAGGGAAGAGCCATATTTATAGGTGGAGAAAATCATGTGAACATGGTATATGTGAATGCAACTTCTCCTACTCAAATTGGCTTCTTCTTCTTCATTCAACAATGGCAACTTCCACATTCAACAATGGCAACTCCCACCAACCAACACTACAAGAAAAACGGAGATTTGTGACGGACGGATCCATCGCAAATTTGGCATTTTCCGTCGCAAATTACGATTTGCGACGGATTTTGCAATGGACACCCGTCTGTATACAAAAACCTTGACGCAGATTTTTTGCGACGGATTACTTGAGTCCGTCGCAAAAATTTGCGTCGGTTGCAAAATTTTCTACAGATTTAAAAAAAAATTAATTTAAATTATTTAAAAATTAAAAAAATTAGTTTTAATAAATTAATTTATTTAATCACCTTTAATACTCCTCAAGCCATATTAATTATCTCTTTAAACTTCATTATTTTACCAAATCACCCATTTCCCAGTAGGTCACCCATCTTAGGAGTGATCTGAACTGAGCACGTTTAACTTTGGATTTCCTTCAATCTGCCTTCCATTTATACTGTTGATGATTTCTATTATATGTTATACCAAAATATATTTATTATATAAACATAAAATTATACTTAACCAAATAATTAATAATTATAATTACAATTAGAATTAATTTTAATTATAATTATATATGATTAATATTATATTATAAGATACTAATTAATACAATTAAGTATATATACCCAATCCAGTTTTATTTATAAAAATTTATGTAATTATTATTTATAAATATAATTAAAAAGATACAATTATTACAAATTATATTTAATTGAAAAATCATAAGTAATAGTAAATATATATTTAATTAGTAATTACGTCATTATATATACTCTTTAATTAAAAATTCTATACTTAAATATATCATCATATTATTAATGATTATAAATATTATTGATAAATAAAAACATAATTATCAATTATTAATTAATAATTAAACATAGTTATTATGTATTATTAATTACTAATTATACATAGTTGATAATTATATATTTATATTAATTAAGAATATTTATATATGATTAATAGAAATATATATATTAATTGTTATGTAATTAATAATTATATATTTATATTAATAACTGATTATATATAATTAACAAAAATATATTTACTAATTATTAAATATAATTATTAATTAGTCATTATATATTATAGTAATCACTAATTATATATAATTAACAAAAATATATTCATTAATTATTATTATTATGTAATTACTAATTAAATATATATATATATTTTAATTATTATTAATTAAATACAATTCTTAATTACCAATTATGCGTAATTAATAATTATATATTTATAATAATCAGTAATTATATAAAATTACCAAAAATATATTCAGTAATTATTCTGTAATTACTAATTAAATATATTTATTAATTAGTATTAATTAAATATAATTATTAATTACTAATTATACGTAATTAATAATTATATATTTATATTAATCACTAACTATATGAAATTAAATAAAATATATTTATTAATTATTATGTACTTACTAATTAAATATAGTTATTAATTACAAATAATTATACACGATTAATAAAATAAATTTATTAATTATTATGTTATTATTAATTAAATGTAACTATTTCTTAATAATTATATATTTATATTAATCAAAAATTTATATAATTAACAAAAAATATATTTATTCATTATTATGTAATTACTAATTAAATATAGTTATTAATTACAAATAATTATACATGATTAATAAAGATAAATTTATTAATTATTATGTAATTATTAATTAATAATTATATATTTATATTAACCACTAATTGTATATAATTAATAAAAATATATTTATTAATTATAATGTAATAACTAAATAAATATATTTATTAATTATTATGTAATTATTAATTACTAATTATATGTAATTAATAATTATATATTTATATTTATCACTAATTATATATAATTAACAAAAAAATATATTTATAACTATTATGTAATTACGAATTAAATATATTTTTTAATTATTATGTAATTATTAATTAAGTATGATTATTAATTACTTATTATACATAATTAATAATTATATATTTATATTAATCACTAATTATATATAATTAACAAAAACATATTTATTACTTATTTAATTATATTATTTATTTACTATATATAATTAATAAAAATATTTTAATTAATTGTTATTTAGTAATTAACTATACATAATTATTACTAATTATATTAATTAGTAATTATATATTATCTAGAAAAAAATATATTTAGTTATTAATTACTATGAATTGTAATTTAAAAATTTTCAACGGATAAGTGCCGTCCTAAATTTGCAATGACCAAGCCGTCGCAAATTTCCTCCACTGCCGTTCCAAATTTTACCGCCAAGTTGGCGCTAAAAATTTGCAACGGAATTAGGCCGTCACAAATTTACTTACAATCCGTTGCAAAATTTTGCCGCGAAATGGCGCCAAAATTTCACGACCAAATTTGTGGCGGACTACAAAATCCGTCGCAAATTTGCGACGGATGGTCGCAAAATCAATGAATCCATCGCAAATTTGTGACGGATTTGAGTCCGTCGCTGAATCGTTGTTTTCTTATAATGCAAGTCAAGTTTGGTAGCCTACCCAAACTAGTTTTCAAACCATTTGACTCACCTACTTGATGAAAATGAGCCACCTATTCATCAATTCTCCACCTTGGCGAATTTTCTCTTTGTAATCAACAGTTCTCCACTCAAATCAATAAACCATGGTAGTATCTTCCATTGCTGATTTTCAAGTTTTCAAAATATTGATGAAGTTCAAACAATGTTGAAACTTGATCGCTGTTACAACTTTTGCCATCATATCTGCAGGATTTTCAGTGGTAAGTATCTTCTAGATTTGTATATGATCTTCTTCCATAATCCCTCTCACAAAGTGATACTTGACATCAATATGCTTCGTCCTTGCATGATAAACTTGATTCTTTGACAAATGTATAACACTTTGACTATTACAATGCACCTTAATATGCTTCTGTTTGAATCCTAGTTCATCAAGCAACCTTTGAAGCCAAATCGATTCCTTAACAGCTTTATAGTTGCCATATACTCTGCCTCCGTTGTAGATAAAGCTACTGTTGACTGTAAGGTAGACTTGCAACTTACTGGTGCTTTAGCTAAAGTAAATACATACCCAGTCGTGGACCGACACTTGTCTAGATCACCAGCATAATCCGAGTGATGGTATCCAACACACTGACCCACATTTTCATCCTACTCAAATATCAATCCAACATCCACAGTGTTCAGGATGTATTGCAGAATCCATTTCACAGCTAGCCAATGTTCCTTGCCAGGATCATGCATGTATCTGCTGACAACCCTAACCGCCTGTGAAATATCATGCCTCATAAACACCATAGCATACATTAAGCTACCAATAGCATTTTCATATGACACTTTTTCCATATATGCTCATTCTTCATTATTCTGTGGCCACAAAGATGCACCAAGCTTGAAATGAGGAGCAAGTGGCGTACTAACAGGTTTTGATTGTTCATTCATGCCAAAACGCTTTAGTACCGTCTTCAAATACTGCTTTTGAGTCAGACAAAGTCTCCCCAATTTTCTATCTCTGCCAATCTCCATGCCAAGAATATTTTTAACTTCTCCTAGATCCTTCATCTCAAACCCTTGGCTGAGTTGAGTTTTCATATTTTCAATTTCTTCTTTATTCTTTGAAGCTATTAACATATCATCGACATAAAGAAGAAGGCAAATGAAAGATCCATTTTGTAGCTTGCGCAAATATACACAATGATCATATTTGCTTCTTGTGTACTTCTGCCTTTGCATGAACTTGTCAAATCGCTTGTACCACTGCCTCGGGGATTGCTTCAATCCATACAATGATTTTCCAAGTTTGCATACCATATCTTCTTTTCCAGCAACTTTGTATCCTTCTGGCTGAGTCATATAGATTTCCTCTTCCAAATCTCCATGTAAAAATGCAGTTTTTACATATCGCTGAACTAGTTCCAAATAAATCCAGTTGTGCTACTAAAGCCAACAAGATTCTAATGGAGGAGTGTTTCACAACTGGAGAAAATACGTCATTATAATCTATTCCATCCTTCTGTGTGAACCCTTTAGCCACCAATCTTGCTTTATAGCGAACATCATTTTTATCAGGAAATCCATCTTTCTTTGCATATACCCATTTGCATCTAATTGCCTTCTTTCCTCTAGGCAGACTTGTTAGCTTCCATGTCTAATTTTTTTTCAAGGGATTACATTTCTTCATTCATAGCATTCGTCCACTTGTCTTCATCAGCACTTTGAATTGCTTCATTATAAGTGGTGGGAATTTCATCAATTGAGATAGCACATACTAAAGTATTGCGAAAGCAAAGAGGCTTTGTAATGGTCCTCTTTGCTTTGCTCAATGCAATTAGCACATGTTGTATTTGGGCCTGTTGTTGCTGTAGAGGTTCTTGAGTTAACACCTCTTCTTCATCACATCCCTCCTCTGTCAGAGGCGTATTTCCATCTACATCTGTATCTTCTTTTCTAGCTGGGTTCACCATTCTATCAAACTCCACCTATTTTGAAGTTCCTTCAACTTGTTGCAAAGTACCATATGTCTGCTGACCATTTGTCACCTTTTTCAACATAGTAGATTCATCAAAAGTGACATCCCTTCTGAAAATTATCTTCTTAGTTTCAGGACACCATAGACGATATCCTTTAGCTCCACTAGTGATCCCCATGAACAACGCCTTTCTTGCTCTTGGATCCAACTTTGACTCTTTTACATGGTAGTAAGCAGTACAACCATACACATGTAAAGTATCATAATCTGTAGCAGGTTTACCATACCACTTCTCCAATGGATTTTTACCTCCAATAGTAGTTGATGGTAGTCGATTAATGAGATGACAAGCATAAGTCACAGCCTCAGCCCATAATTGTTTGCCTAACACAGCATTAGACAACATACACCGAACTTTCTCCAGCAATGTTCGGTTCATGCGTTCTGCCACCCCATTTTGCTGTGGTGTATTTCTAACTGAGAAATGCCTTAGTATTCCTTTATCAGCGTAGACCTTCATAAACGGGTCACTTCTATACTTTCCACCATTATCCGTCCGGAGACATTTGATTTTTTTGCCCGTCTGATTTTCCACCTTCTTTTTCCAGGTGAGAAAAATGTCTAACACTTCATCCTTTGTCTTCATAGTGTACACCCACACTCTTCGGGAAAAGTCATCGACAAAGGTCACATAATAGTGCTTTTCTCCCAATGAAGCCGTCTTGGAAGGTCCCCATACATCAGAGTGAATATAGTCTAAAATACCCTTAGTATTGTGGATTTGAGTTCTAAATTTCACTCTTGTCTGCTTTCCTTTAACACAATGCTTGCAGAAATCTAGCTTGCATGGTAGCACTCCTTTCAATAATCCTTGATCTGATAAGGTTTTCAAGGATTTATCATGAGCATGTCCGAAGCACATATGCTAAAGTCTGGTTGCTTCTGTCTCCTTATCATCTATAGAAGCCACTGCTGTTGCCACCCTAGTAACTACTCCACACTGGTAGTAATATAAGTTGTTGCTTCTTTGTACCCCATTCATCACCACTCGTGCTCCTGAAGTGATCTTCATTACTCCATCCACTTGTGTTATATGGAATCCTTGTGTTGCCAGAATTCTAGTTGAAATCAGATTGCTTGTCAAATCTGGCACATATCTAACATCTGACAGGATTCTAATTGTTCCATCACGATCCTTCAAGTGAATTGAGCCAATCCCTTTGATTGAACAAGGGTTACCAGTTGCTGTATAGACAGTTGGACCTTCAATTTCTCTGAAATCAGAGAACCATTTTCTATGAGGACACATGTGATAGCAGCATTCAGAGTCTATGATCCATGTGCTACAAGAATATGTTGATGATGTAACACCTAATAAAAGGTTTGAGGAATCATCACATTCTTCTACCACCAATGAGAAATCTGAATCTTCCTCTAATTCGGCAACATTTGAAATCGTGGCAGCTTTCCCTTTATCAGACTTGCCTTTATTTTTTAGCTTTGGACAATCTTTCTTCCAATGCACTTTCTCCCAATAAAAGGCGCATTCATCTTTGCTTAGTCTAGATTTTGATCTCTCATTCTTTTCTCTCTTCTTGTTTTGAGAGCGACGTCTCATCACCAATGCTTCCGCTGCTGCTCCACCTGCACTATTCATCTTTTCCTTCTTCCGTTGTTCATAGCTACACAACGTAGCAGTTACCTCACTAAAAGTTACTTCATCCTTCCCATGAAGTAGAGTTGTTTCAAGGACTTCAAACTCCTCCAGAAGTGATCCCAACAACATCAAAGCCTTATCTTCATCATTAAAAGTCACTTCCAAATTCAATAAATCAATAACTAACTGATTAAAGTTGGTGATGTGATCATTCATGGTAGTACCAGGAACATAATATAACCGAAACAATCTTTTCTTCAAGTAAAGTTTATTCTGGCTGCTTTTCTTCAAAAAATTTTCTTATAACCCCTTCCATAGTTTGTTAGCAGAGGTCTCCTTAGAGAATGGATACCTTTCTTCCCTAGAGAGACATGCTCGAATTGCACCACATGCTAATCGGTTAATCGTCTTCCATTCTTTCTCCTCCATATCCTCTGGTTTCTATTCTTCAATAGCAGCATGAAGACCTTGTTGAAATAAGGCATCTTGAAGCTCACTCTGCCACATGCCGAAATGGTCCTTGCCATCAAACATCTCCACTTTAATTCTCGCATTTACCATAGGCATTCTTCCTACAAAAGTTGATGAAGGAGTTGTCGCCATTGTGGATATACTTGAGTCTACCATTTTTTCTTCAAAAAAATATTATTTAATAGCTAAATGCGGTACAAACAACAACCAATAATTTTTCTGATATGGAAGGTCAAACTACGCTGCAACCATAGAGCATATTCAAAAATTGGTCCTGACAATAGTGTAACACCCTTATAAAAATAAATAATTGAAATATTTTGGAGGATTTATAAATAATATTCAAAAGAATTTTTACAATTTGGTCTGGATATATAATTGTAAGAAAAATTTTTCTATAAAGATTAAGTTATAATTTTATAAAATATCTAAACGTTAATATAGTAATTAACTATAAACATCATCTTCATCATCTTTATTATTATTATTATTATTATTATTATTATTATTATTATTATTATTATTATTATTATTATTATTATTATTATTATTATTATTATTATTATACATCATCATCAATAACATCATTATCATCTTTTTTTTTTTTTTTTGATAAGAGGATGCTTTAATTGAGAAAGACCAAAAGGTCAAAGAATTACAACTCAAAAAAAGCTACAGGGTTGCTTATAATAACCGAGGCTGAATAAGGTAAACTAGGGTGTTTACATTTAACAAAAAACATAGCTAGATGAAGACTTTTGTACAGAATATCATCTGAAGATGAGAGGCCCTAAAATACTTTTTTGTTCCTTTCTTTCCAAATTTCCCAACAAAGGGTCATCCATAGAGAAGCACAAAATGATACTTGTGTAGCACTTGTGAATTAGTTGATCCACTGGATGAAGAAATCTGAAGCTTTATTTGGTAGAACAAATGACATACCAAACCAGCGAAAGAGGGAGGACCAAAGAGCTGCACTATTCGGGCAATGAATCAAGAGATGATATTGGGTTTCATAGGCATCACAGTTAGAACAAATTGATTGATCAACAGAGATAGTTCCCCTATTTGCAAGAAATGATCGTGTAGGTAGCCGAGTATAAAGAATTGTCCATAAGCAAAATTTTATTTTTGGAGTACATGTAGATTTCCAGCCGATATCAAAGCTAGCTGGTGGTGAGAATGAGGAGGTAACATGCTGAACATAGCTTGCAAAAAAAGAACCAACTGAAAACTCATTTCTCTTACCATAAACCCATCTGATTATGTTAGGTATTGCATTTTTGATAACTGTACTACTGCAGAGATGTTTAAGCTGGTCAAGATGGTGAATATCCGAGAGACGCAAACGTCTTATCCATGATGGTCTTGTTGTAGACGGCATCAAAAGGGTGAAGGCATTAGAGACTGAAATACTCTGGTTGAAAGCTTTTTCAAAGAGAGTTGGGAACTGGTGACATAGAGCTGAATTGCCAATCCATTTATCAAACCAAAATAAAATGCTTTCTCCACATCCTACAGAGTAGGAGACTGAATTACAAAAAAAATTCCAGAGGTCAGAGTTACTACAACAAGCTCTCACAATTCCTATCCATATTGATGAAAAGGAGAATTGATCATGACTAACAAAAGAGAACCAGGAAATACCAGCCAGGTTAACACAAACAGAAGACCATAAGGTACTGTTTTCCCTTTTCCTTACTCTCCAGATCCATTTGAATAATAGACTAGAGTTCTTAAGTTGCATGGAGTGGATATTTAACCCTCCCAAATGAAAGGGGAGGCAAATATTTTCCCATGAGATTTTGCATAGGGCACGACCATCAGCCATTCCTTTCCAAAGGAAGTTACGCATATAACTCTCAATTTTATTAGACACAGCAATTGGCATGCTGAAGAGGGACATTAGATAAGTCGGCATACTAGTAATAACTGATTTAATCAATGTCAATCTCCCTGCAGAGGATAAATAAGAGCCTTTCCAAAGAGCTAGTCTAGAGTAAACTCTACTAATGAGAGGGTTCCAGTCTCGAACAAGCAAATTTTTAAATGATAACGGCACACCCAAATAAGGAATAGGAAGAGAAGAGACCTTACATTGAAGGAGAGAGGCATAATGCTTAGTGAGGGAAGAATTTACACCAATGCCTATGAGTGAGCTTTTTGAGTAGTTAATCTATAATCCTGAGACCACTTCAAAACATCTTAAAATTCTCACCAAACTCATCTGCTTGAAGAAAGCACAAAGTATCATCTGCAAACTATAGTAGTGAAAGCTGTTGAGACTCGTCAGAGAGCTTGAAACCTAAAATTAAGTTCAAAGAGATAGCTTTGTCCATCATCCTCTTTAATCCTTCAGCTGCAAGAACAAAGAGGAAGGGAGAGAGAGGTCTCCTTGTTTCACACCCTTATGCAAAAAATAGACTTAGTGGGTGCACCATTAACCAGGATAGCTGTGGAGGAGCCAATTCTGCAGTTTTTCATCCATTTATTCCAAGTACCAGAAAAACCCATTTTAGCCATGATTTTAGACAAGTAACACCAAGAGATACTGTCAAAGGCTTTATGGAAGTCTAGCTTCAATAGGAAAGTAGGCCGGTGGGCCTTATGCACTTTGTAAATAATTTCAGAGGATAAAAAGGAACATTCATGAATACTTCTATTTTTTACAAAAGAAAACTGATTCTCTGAGATGAGACCTGGAAGGACATTTCTCAATCTAAATGAGAGCATCTTTGAAATGATCTTGTATATACCATGGATCAGCGAAATAGGCCTGAAATCCTTCAAGGAAGAGGACCCTTGAATTTTGGGGACTAGCACTGTGAAGGAGGTTTTCAACTCCTTATTAAGTTCTCCTGAAACATGGAACTTCTGA
>CANYLF011795406.1:0-21309 GCA_948193215.1 Bocquillonia castaneifolia | reverse complement strand
AGTGTTTACAAGGCTAACACCAAACCTACCCAAGTGTTTCCCAATCCTCACAAAGATTGACACTTGTACAAGGTAGAAAGATCACTCAACCCAAGCAGCAAATGCTCTAGAGCTCTAACTACCCACACATAATAAATTCACTAAAGAATTTATTTACAAAGAATTTTAAGAAAATTGATTGCAAAAGTTTGGCTATCTAAGAATGTGTGTTCTTCTTTTTAAACACAATTAATAGGGGTATTTATAGCCTTAAACCCTAATTCTAGCTATTGGAAATAGTTTAAAAAAGGATTCCAATGGATAGTTAACTTTTTGAAAATTTCTGGATGACCGTTGGATTGCGGGCGCCAAATCACAATCGTGGAGGCGAAATTTGAAAAGTTGTTGAACGATAACTTTGCCTCAGGATCCAGCGATGCTCGCGGGGGTGAATACATTTTCACGGGCGCGGCCAACTTACGTAGATATGGCTGTGCTTTCTATTTCCTTGGTCACTTTTTCGCGGCAGTGAAATAACTATTCACAGGCATGACAAACATGCATAGATAAGGCTGTGCTTTCTGTTTCTTTGGTCACTTTTTCATGGAGGCGAAATAACTCTTCACGGGTACGATGCCAGGTAGAGGATGTCTTCTGACGAGCGACTCTATATTTTGATCAAATCACCTATAATGCTTTTGACAAGCGACTCTCTGTTTGATCAAAATCGCTGTTTGATAGGTGGTTCTCTATATGACCAAATCGCGGGTAATGCTTTTAATGAGCGGCTCTCTGTTATGATCAAATCGCGGGTAATGCTTTTGATGAGCGGCTCTCTGGATGTTCAAATTGTGGGTAATGCTTTTGATGAGTGGCTCTCTATTTGATCAAATCACTGGGGCGATTTAGTTCATCACCGGCATGACCCTTCTTAGTCACGAAGGCAATTTTCATTTCGCGTGCACATGTAGAAGCAGAGATTTCAGCATTATCTAGAGGACTTTATCACGGACGTGATGTCAGAATCATGGGGGCGATTGCCCTTCCAAAAGAAACCAAGAGTTTGGAGCTTTCTGAAGCACTTTATCATGGCCATGATTTTCTCCATCGCGTGGGCGAAATACGTTCGCGGAGGCGATCCTAAGGTCGCGGTCGTGATTTACGAGTCCAAAACATTTTCATCGTGTCAACTTGATTTTAATCAAACCTACACACTTGGAAACTTTGTTAAATATAAATTTAAGGTTGTTAAGCTCAAAATAAGATAGATTGCAGATACTTAGGCCAACAATATCCCACACTTTATAGCACTTAATTATAGAAATACTTTCATTTGTCCTATTTATAATCGCATCTATCTATCATATTTTATTTATCATTTTCTTCTAAAATCTCTGAATACATTCAAATTTCAATTGTGATACCATCACTCCCATAAACCAATTTTTAGCTTCAATAGTAACACTTTTTTCCCATTTCCAACTTAATTATTTCTTTATAAATGTATAAATTTTTCCCAATTCAATTTATCTTCTAAGATCTCAAAATTTCATCAATCATTCAATAATAATCTTCATGATGTCATTTATCTATTAATCTCTTGTCGTTTTACTATGTTACATAAAATATTTTCAAGCTAACTTAATCAAATAAAACATCTGTAAAATTTCATAAATTCTTATATCACTATATTGAATCTTAAAGGAACTATAGTAATCACCACCCTTCTCATCTTTTCCTTGGTACTACAAATATTGATAATTATATCTATAAAACTCTTCATAACATATATCTATTCAAGTCTCATAAAATTTCAACACAATTCCTACATAATTCCAATAATAATATTGGTACCAAATATAAAATCAACTCTCCACATGTCCCTCTAATTCATTACGATTATCCATTTCTCATCATTTATTTATTTATCATTACTTACTTTCTTAATCCAGAATTTTATACTCTCCAATAAATATAATAATAAAACTTATACCTTCTATTCTTTTTTGAGTTCTAACTTTTAATCAATGATGCTTATAACTCAACAACATTTCACATACAAATATCTATCATTTCAATTTGAATTTTGGGATAATTCTCAACAGAAAGTCCGAAATTACTCCATTATTAAATAATGTACCATAAAATTTAAATTTTCCACAGGTTCAGTATGTTGCTCAGTCTTCTCATTCTCATTCACTTCAAGATATGTATATTTAACGATTTAGAGAATAAGTTCTCCTTTAATAAAATATGGAGCAGCACTTGTTATTTTTATGGAAGCATCAAGTACAAACTACTCAGACTTTAACAGAGAAATTATCTGTTGTTGTCAACATATTTCCTCTTCCTTCTAAAGTTATTTGCATTTATATTTTTTTTATTTTATATTATTTTATTTTTACTTCTCTTAATATAATATAAGCATGTACCTTGAGGTCCGTGGCTTTGGTTTGAATTCAATACTACCACAGGTCTTACTTATAAGGATATAGATTTATATTTCTTCTTTATAATACTCTTTTCCACTTCATTTTTCATCTAGAGAATTTTAAGTTGTCTCAAAACCACTACAATCATTGCTGTTTAAAAAAAATAACTTAAAAAAGAAAAGAAAATCTTTAATAAGTTGATAAGATACTATTTTAGTTAAAACCATACAATATTGTGCACCAGGGTAATGTTTTCCCTCACTACCAAGGATTGTAATGTACATGCCATTTCTTCAATATTTATGTAAATGGAATGTATGCAAAATGATTCATGTCCTAACAATGCAGTGTATATTTATGCTCACCCCACTATATATGTATCATTAACATAAATATATATCAGTGATATGCCATCTTGCTATACCACAGAACTGGGCACAATATAGAAATTTTAGAACTTATTTCTTTAATAAATCTATCAATCAACTTAAGTTATTATCTGGAATTTCAAGCTTCAATAGGGTATTCTCTTTATTATAGGTACTTTGATTTTATTCTAAATATAAACTTTCTAACGGACTCACACATCCATCAATCATACCAAGACATTCTTTAGAACTTTCTCCTTTACCACCTCGTTTCTTAATGTAATTTGCCATTTACTACTCCTATATACAATCACATAATAATTTTTTTTTTATTTTAAAACATTGCACAAACTTACAAATACATACATGGCAATATTCTTTTTTGTAATTCGTTATCACCACTTAATGCTTAGCTTACGAGGTAATGAATCAATATCATTTTCACAATATTTTCCATATCATTTCCACATCTTCTCATATACTTTCTCATTCCTTCAAATAATATCATTTTTTTTAAAAAGACAACCATTCGTATGCATGTTGTACTCATTTCCATCATCAATCATTATTCTCGTAAGCATTGCATTAACCTGAGATACTTCATCCTTACATCATAACATTTTAAATACTTTCCTTATCATCATTTTATATCACTATCTCATCATCATTTTATACCACTATTTCACTTTAGATTTTATACATTCATTCTTATTCTAAAATTCTTTCCAATTCTTAACTTAACATATCCAAGTATATACCTCTATCCAAAATCCTATTGCTCCATGTTCTAGAGTCATGATCAATCCTATGTTCTGATACAAAAAAATATAATACCTCACCATTATAAAACCATTTATACATATTCTTAGTATATTCTCACTAAAAATATTTATTTATACATATTCTTAGTATATTCTCACTAAAAATATATACTTTATCATATAATAATTTTTTATCTTATAAATATCATAATAAAATTTAGTTTATTATTACTCCATAATAAATAAAATTTAAAATAATATTAATAATAACAAAATTACTTTCCCCTAAGATCGCTGGAGTCTAGCCACATGAAGCTCTACCAAATTAGCCTTCCCTCCCGATTTGATTTTCCTGCAACACTGGATTATTGAGGAAAATAATGAGCTTGATGCTCAGTGAGAAAATAAGTGCGCGCGCGCACACACACACACACAATCATGACACATTATAACTATTATATTATAATGGCATAATAAGCTTCACTCTTTCAAAAGTCATATTGCAATATGACCACCGCATTATCATCATCAAAATCAACTACAGTAACAATAACACACCAAAATTGGTAGCTTAACTCCAATATCTTCCATAACCATATCACCTTATTATCAACATAATCAAGTCCAATAATACACATATTGGCACATCAACTACAAGTTTTCCACAACCATCTCACAATATCAATGTTTTCCATAACCATCTCACAATATCATTCTCACACCATATCAACAATTCAAGCACATCATTATTAATCACATCATCAATCACTACACATAAATGATCCACTTGTGAGAAAGGTAACATATCCTCACAATTTCCTTTCCAATCCTCACATTTCATTTCACATTTAATGGTGGCAACTTGGCGAGACTATCCGTCCGACTCAGTCTCACTATTTCACAGTAATCGTGGGTAGCTATCCGCCCGACTCAACTTTCTAGCATCACTCTTTTTCTTCCAGTGAAGCTATCCACCTTGTTCAGCTTCACTATCACACGCTTTATTGAACATAGCCACCTTTCTCATAAATTTCACATATATGTGAGGCACAACACAATCACAATTAATTCAAAAAGTCTCAATTCAATCAATATCATATCATATCAACTTAGAAATCCAAAGAAAAATCAACTTTCAATTTTCAACTCATTCCACCAAACGCATATTAATTAAAAAACATAAAAATTCCCATCCAATTCACAATGTCGCAAGTATCAATTTATTCACTACCAACTAAACAAGCCAAGAGCATAAAAATGATTACTCAATCAACCAATTTCACATCAATCCATAATCCATAATTCAATTAATTAAATTTCCCATTTACTACTACCAAATCAATCTATCAAAAATACAGCAAAAGAGTATACACAGTAATTTTTTCATTCAATATACATAAATTTAATTAATTAATTACCTACTTAATATGCATAAGAATTAAATTCACACACACACTCACACACACACACACACACACACGCACACAAATATATGCACACTTATCGCACAATAAATAGATATTAACAATTAGCATGAAAAACTTAATAATCCAGGGTTCAACTGGGGTACCCTCACACATAGAAAATAACTTATTTCCTCACTTGACTACCGATTATATTCCATTTCCTCCAATCCTACTACTCTTGAGCTAAAACCTATATGAATTCATGTTCAACATAATTTTTACTAATTTTTGGGACACAGTTATTATTCAAATTATTTATTTAAAAACATCACTAAAATTATATAAAAAGGCTTTTAGAGATTACCTAGAAATAATCTATAGATTTCAATTGCACAATTGAAATCAGCATGAAAATTGAGTCCAATGATATATTTGGTCAAAGAACAGTACTGTGAATAGTAATCTACTGTAGTAGTTGTGAACAGTACCTGCTACAATACAAATAAACAGTAAACATAGGCCACAGCTGGGGTCCACTTATGGGGCTCGCTTGTAGGGTCCATAAGTGGGGCCCGCCAAGTCACCGGTACAAATGGTGTCAGAATTAAATTCTGATAACACCATTGGACTTCTCTCAAACTCTAGATTATAGATATATAGCCAGTTTTATAAAACAATAATTTAATTTAATAGAAAATGAGAAAAATCTATTTTAAACTTCTTACCTCAGATCTGTAAATTCTACACGGTAAAACCCGATCAATGTACCACTTAGAATGAAGCTTGAGGGACCACAAATCTATAGACACCAAAATCATTTGGTTCTAACTCCATAAATGAAAAAGAAAGAACGAGGAGCTCTGCATCCTTCTTCCTATATATATATATATATATATATATATATATATATAAATCCTCCAACAAATATATATTTTTATTTATTATTATATTATTATTATATTTTACCATTATTATTTATTTATTTTTGTTATTTTTGTTATTATGTTACAACTTGGCTATCTGGCTAACAACATTTTCACATGTTTAGTTAAGTCAACAACATGATTGAGCACTTCAAAACATGACTGATCACCAGAACAATTCCCCCTATTCCTACCAGCCTTTATTTGCTAGTTTATAGCAAGCATCTCAAAGATATCTCACATATCCTCGAAAGTTTTCTCACCCATACCAATACTGACATGAGTGTTTACCAAATTCTGCCCATTATCACATTGTCCATCATAAAAGACTGTCACCAATAGATTAGTGGGGTATTGATGATGTCGGCATTGAGTAAGATACCCTTGAAATCTATCCCAAGGTTCATGGAAAAGTTCACCATCCTTTTGAACAAAATTACTGATCTTGGTTCGCAACTTCGTAATCTTGCCATGTGAGTAGTACTTGGTGATGAACTTGTTATTGATATTATCCCAAGTCCACATAGAACCTCCAGAGAAATTCTTGAACAAAGTTTTGGCTCTATCCTTCAATGCAAGAGCAATACATCGCATCCACAATTCAAGTTCCGAAACGCCATTTAATGGAAAAGTGGCAATGACGCTACAAAATTCCCTCATGAAAGCTAATGCATCTTCGGATGGAAAACCATGGAAGTGTCGAATCATGTAGAATTGGAGAGTTTTCAAGTCATAATTCCTTATAGCAGCACTCAGAATAATGCAAGAAAGAGATGCACTGATAACAGGGCGTTGAATATTGTGAAGATAGGTGCTATTATCGCCATTCCGTTATGGTGGATGTTGTGGATACCTATGTGGTGGAACATACCCATGTTGTCATCCAACTTGTGATCGAGGGTGTTGGAAATCAACAAGGGGAAGCCATGGGTCAACAACTCCACTAATTGGTGGATTAGCAACTCCACTGCCACCATTATTTCCTCCATTGCCACCATTGTTTCCTCTATTGTAACCATTGTCACCATTGTTGTTAATGACGTCATCATTGACATCTTAAATAACATTTTCAACATGTTCGTCAGGTGGAAAAAAGTTGCATGGTAGTACAAATTGAGGATTACCAGGTTTTGCTCTGCTGGATGTCATGTAGCTAGCTTGCTTTCATTGATGAGAAACAGAACTATTTGCTCAATGAGTTCGTTCTATCTCCGGATTCAATGCTTCTAACTTGGAAGATTCAATGCCCTTGGATTGATTTCAAGTTAGCATGCACTACCTACAAGCACAGAATCAACCTAATCAATAATAATGAAATTACAACTAAAACAATATGTAATAATAATCCATAATCACAAGAAAATCAATAAACAAAATAAATAAAACACGTAATCAAAAAATAATTAATTCCACTCTCCCCAACAACGACGTCAGAAACTTGATATTGATCCACAAGTGTATGGATTGTTGTAGTATATACTCATAGAACGAGGTCTAATCCACATGAACAAGCGTAGAAAAACTATCTTTTGATTAAAGGCACAATTGACAAGAAAATTAAAACAAATGCCCCTGAGTTGATTTTGAAATCTTTTTAAACAAAATTAAGCAATGAAAATTAAAAGCAAGAAAATAAATTCAATAAAAAATAGCTATTAAAATTTAGAATCAAATCAATAAGACAAACACTAGAGTTCATGATTTCATCTAGAGGGAGTGATTTAATTAACAATCAAAAATTCATTTAAGCAAGACTTTTTGAATTTCAAATCCGGTTTATAACAATCTGTTGATTAAATTATGAATCCTAAAAAACATAGATCTAGGTGGCCAATCAAGAATTATGTTAATAAAGTGCTTGAAAATTGAATAAAATGAATAAAACATGAAAAACTATATTAAAAGAGAAATTCACAACATTGTTAATCAAATTACCCCCTTCTAGATTACATCTATATCTCTAGTAGGGGATTTAGCTCCAAGTAGGGATGGGCATGGACCGGTTAACTACTAAACCGATAAACCATAAAATATGGTTTGGTTTTTCGATTTTTAGTTTTTAGCCATTTTAGATTCTTCTTAAAAAAATTAGTGGTTAACTATATTTTTGATTTTTTAACCATCAAAATAAAAGTTTATGACACATAAAAAAGAAAATAAAAAAATTTCAAGCAATTTGAAAAAATATAAAGTATATTTCAACATAAAAATTACATATTAGAATGGATGAAAATGAATTTTTATTTAAAAAATTAATAATATATACACACACATGTATGTAATTTATAAAATATATTATATATAAATCGGTTAACCATTAACCACTGGTTTTTTTTATCTATCGACCCTAAATCTAAACCATTAGCCATAAACTAATAAAATCCTGAACCTAGAACTAAACCGATGGACCAGTTAACCATAAAATACGGTTTGGTTTTCTGGTTTCAGTTCAGTTAATCGGTTCACTGTTTTTTTTGCCCACCCCTAGTTCCAAGACATATTAAAAACTAACACAAATAATAAAAATAAACACAAACATAATTAAAAGATAAATAGAATGAAGGAAAGGAAAACTTGGTCTTGTAAAGATGAATAACAAGCTTCAATTGTTCCAATCCTTGCAGACCAAGCCTTGATCCAATGAGGTTTTCTGTGTTTTTTTTATAGGTTTTCTAAGTTTTTTGAGTGCAATAATATATGCAAAAGTTGTGGCTAAGGTTTATGAGGGTTGTATATGTATTATCCCTTCAAAAATACCCTAAAACCCCAAAAATTGGCCAAAAATTATGTTCAAAAGACGCAGAATAAACCATTTGGTCTAACAAAAACCTACTGCCTCTCATGCCATTTTGCTTCTAAGGTCCGGTCTGTTCCCCTCTTGGTTTGGTCTGCTTTTTATCTTCTATTTCCAATATAATCTAGCAAATGACCTCACTTACACAGGGCATTTCATTATCCTTCAAACTCCAAATTAAGAAATTCTTGAGCCTAAGATGAATTTCAAGATGTCTAATTTAATTTCTATGTTTTGACCATTTTCTGATTCCATCATTTTCATGCCCAAAATGCCCTTGACATTTTAATGCTACATTTGAGACAGCTTTCAGAGTATGTTTACCTTGCATCTCCGTTCTAGCACAAATTGAGCTGATTCTTGTTACAAATTAAAGTAGACTCAATCCACTTATGATCTGGAGACTTTTACATCAAAACTCTTTCCACATTAGATGCTCCGAGCTCCCAAAGTTGGCCGATTCGTGAAATCGCAAATTAGCTCCTTGAACCTCTAAACCTCAAGTGTTGCCTTTGGCTTGTAGCCCTTAAACCACCATACCTACAATAATTTCACACCAAAACAAGTATAAATCACCATTTCAAAACATAAGAATCATGAAGAAATTAGATTGACACTTGTATAATGCAAAAACAACGGAATTACATGGTTTACATATATATATATATATATAGACACACACACACACACACGGTTCTATATTCAGTACTTCAGTTTGGTTTAATTCAGTTCTTGGTATGAATATATAAAAGATATCCAAAACTATACCAAATTAATTTTCAGTTTGGTTTGGTTCAGATATAGTTAGACAGTCAATGAGAATTTTCGGTTCTAGATAATTTTGGTTCAGTTTTTTAGTTTGGTTCAAAGTTCTTCAGGATCCGTGCTCATTCCTAGTAGTTATTAATTTGTTTCCTTTTAGCAGTAAGAGTCACTAAATGGCACTGCTGGTAAGATGATATACTACCTCCGTCCCTGTAGACAAAGAGGGGTTTCCTCAGTAGTCCCAGCCTTATTGACAACTGTGGCACCGCGCGTTTAGCATAAGGAAGCTAATCGTGAGTCGCCACCTGAACCGGCATCAGGAACATCTTACATGGTGTGCATCTCAATTCCCCTAAGAATGAAAAGACACATTGACCTCAGAGATTCTGTGATCAGGCTACTGCATTCTTAGGGTGTGATTCTTACTAGCCACTTCTAGAATTATTCTAACCTTCATTTTCTCTATGGCAATTATATCAAAGCAATAAAATAGAGAAAATGCTACATTTTACATGCATTATTATGAAAAGTCAGTTTCTATTATTAACAAACAAGATTCATTTTAACAAATTTACCAAATATGGTTAAAATCAAATTACATACAAAAAGTGACATAAAACACACATAGCAACAAACAACACAACCTAGGTTTCTAACTTGTTTTAACCTATTTTAATTACCAAATAAATATTATTAACCATTTTTCATGAATCAAGACATACTACAATTACCCAAGAAGGTCTAGAAGCTTACCTCGTTGCTTAATTCCATGTGAAAAGCAATTTTTTAAGCCAAGAAAGCCCCAATGCCAGTACAACCACTCCAATGCCAGTGGGAGTGGCATGGCAAGCCAATCAATGCCACTTCAACTAGCATAACACTAGTTCAATTGGCCCCAATGCCAGTGTACCTACAGATCCAAAGAAAAATGTGGAAAATCATGGAAAATGCAACAAAATGCAATATACAGATGATCTAAATGCTGAAATCAAATGTTATAAGCTTAAAAACATTGATATCAATTCTAAAACATAATACCATGCATGGAAACACATTTTAACATACATTTTACAGTCAAAGATATAATTTTTCTGCATTAAAACCAAATAAATAATCATAGAAAATTCATATTAACATTAAATCACTTCAGATCTTGGCCAAAACTTTATTAATACTACAGAAACATGTTAGTAATAGAAAATGAATATATAGAGCATATTAGCATCATTTTACATCATTTGTCCACTTAAATCGTGCCATAAAACACACAATCAATTATTTAAAATCACAAAGACATGTTATTCACAATCAGTCAAGCCATGAATGATCAAAATAAAGAATAAAACACAGAAAACTTACCTTTAACTCTTCGGAATGGGCTTGAGTACCCTCAGGGAGTCTCGAATGATGTAGAACAAGCTTCATTGTTGCTAACCACTAAAAAACTGTAATGGGTAGGTTGTATTCTTCTCAAGAATGCCCAAAAAATAAATGCAAAGGAAACCTAATCTTTCTAAGTCCAAAATCTCTTTTTTGTGAGTTGATTTTAGCTTAAAACCAAATTCTAAATTAATTCAGATTAAAAAAATGAATTTCCAGCCTCTAGTCAACCCTCTAGCCATCCAACCATCCCCTTCTCGAGAGGAACAGCTTGCCTTTCATAGGCAAAAAAAAAAATGATGGAGATCAGCTTCAATCGTTTGATTTCTATCCCTAGATTAGTGTTCACACATTTTTGGGGTTTAACCATCTGTATCCAGCCACATTCTTGGGCTATAGGGGTGTCCAAATCGTATGATCAAGCTGTTGTAGATAGATCTTGAAAAAAGATAAGTGATAAACTCATTTTAGATCATGATAATTTGATGAAAATCCACTAAAAATCAAAGAAAAACCAAAGATAATGATAAATAGATGATACTTATCACTTTCTATCTTATCTTGGGCTTAAAAACTGGTTTGAAACTAAGCTTTGCCTTATCCGATCGTTTGGCATTTGAAAAATGATCAAAATCTGCTTTTTTGACAGCCCAAGGATGTCCACGCCACTTCAAGTGGTGTTGGAGGGTGTCAACGCCACTCCAAGTGGCGTTGGATGCCCTTGGAGGATGTTTGACCTTTCCGAGGCCTGTTTGAGGCCCGAAACATCAAAATCGTAAAAATCATATTAGAGACAAAAATGTGCAGAATAGCCCAATCTACTATAATTTTTAGTTTCAGGCCATTTTGAGACTCATATAAGAACTTATGGCCAAAACCATATGAATTTTACACGATTAGGTTTAAAACAAGCTAGTTTTAACTCAAAATGGGTTTTTCAAGTTTCAAAACATTTTCAAAAGCTAATTGGTGAATAGCAAGAAGCCAACATCATCCAACTCATTCTAATTAAAGCATATGCTATCATCATTGGCCCTCCGAGCCCCATCCCCATTCCTACATCCAAAAATTAGGTGTCTACAGTTTGCCCCCGCTTTGTCGAAGGTTTGAAGTATTAACCAATAATATGGAAAATGATGACAAAGCAGTAACCATATAATTTTTGGAAAAGAAATGCATACCTTAGCTCTGGAGTATAGAATCTTGTCTCTGACCTCAGCTACCTTAACTTGACTCCATGGGAATGCTGTTAATTTTCTTTGGATTGCAATCCTCGCGATGTTAACTCCATTAGGGATTGATTATCATGTATTGGGACCGCTCCATTGAGGATTTTATGCTTTCTCTTTTGGTTGAGGACAATCCTCTGAGATTTAAGAATCATCTTCTTAGTAAAGCTCCATTGGGGAATGTTTGCTTTCTGAGACTTCAATTCTGGAAGTTATTCAACTAGGGAAAAGCACTTTTCAAGGTCTGTGATAAGGTTTGAACTCACTCATTTAAATGCTTTCAAAGTTTAAAATGAGGTTTGGATCATGATTGAATTAAAATACTTTTAGAGTTTGGAAAAGTTTGATCTCACTCATTTAAATACTTTCAGAGTTTAAAACGAGGTTTGGATCGAAATTGTTTCAAATACTTTCAGAGTTTGAAACAAATACTTTTTTTGAATACTTTCAGAGTTTAAAACAAGGTTTGTTAGGTTAGTTTCAAATACTTTCAGAGTTTGAAACTATGTTTAAGTCCTGGAAAACATTTAGGAATTTTCTAGGAATTTTTTGGAATTTTTCTGGAATTTTTTGAGATTTTTTGTAATTTTTTTGTAATTTTCCACTATCAATTTTGTCATTCTGACTATATTTGTTTGTAATTTCTACTGATCTTTTGAATTTTATCCCCAATTGGACTCAAATTCATCTTCCCTAGCCTAAATCTTTATTTTGGACCTATTTGCATCAAAACTTCTGTCCCTATTTGAAAATTTTCTTCAAGGACCAAAGCGGCAATTTACCACTTTGGCTTTTTAAAGTAGCGGGCTATTCATCTTCCTCCTCTTTTATTTTTTTTTCTTTCACCATTTTTGCTCATTTTCTTTTCCTTTTCAAATTTTCACCAAAAGCTTTGGACTTGGACTCATTAGAATGGCATTTTCAACTGCATTAGACCCTTGTCTTCTTCCTCAATAGGATTTCATCTCCATTTTTGAAACCAAGGAAGAAAATTTCAAGGTTGACAATGGTTGTTTGGCTTATGGAGACAAGGTTTTACCACTTTCTTCCTTTAAAAAGCATGTTTCCCTTCATGCAAGAGGCCAAGTGTTCTAACACGTCAATTTCATCATTGCATGACTGGGTACTGTTGATGTTCTTCAATTTCTATAAAATGGATGAAAAAATGCTGCCAAACGCCACCTAGGATGTCAATGCCAGTTCAAGTGGTGTTGAGGGACTCCAATGCCAGTTCAAGTGGCGTTGGGCACTAAAACGCCACTTTGGATAGGTTTTACGTCGTCTGAGGCTTAAAATGCATGTTTCGACTGTCTAAAATGGAAAATTATACTTATATGGATACTGTAAATGTGTATATGCATGTCTTAGCTTCCTAAGTTAGTCAAAACTTGATAAAAATGATAAAGAATTACAATTTAAGAAGAAATACAATTAGATTAGAATCTGAAATCATACCTGTACCTATCTGTTGTAGAGAGATAATGTCACTTTTGATCAAAAGGTCAATTTATATAAAGCATGTGAGGCTTGGAGAGTGATGCCTCCTGAGGTACGCACTTTGGTCCATCAGGCTGGATTTGGACCATTTGTTAGTGCTTTACCTGCTCGTTCTGAGGATTAGGTGAGTTGTCATTGCGACCACCATTCTATGTAGGCATTGTTAGAGAGATGGTTTAGTACCACACATATTTTCCAGTTGCCATGTGGAGAGTATACCCTTTCTCCCATGTCCTTTTCTACTGTCACAGGTCTGGCCTGTTCAGGGGAGCTGATCCCTTTTGATGTTGGGATTTATACTATGAGTGAGGCTACTCAGGATGAGTTTATCCGGCTGATGATTGGCATAGTCCCTCAGCGGAAGACTTCCTGATGATTACACATTGATGAGATCGTTAACCATTTACTAGGTATGATGGCGGTGTAGGATGGCGTGCAGATAGGATGGCACGTGCATTTATTCTATACTTGCTCGGTAGCACCATTTTCTATGACACTAGCAACACAGTTCCTATCCATTTTATCCCCATTCTTTGAGATTTCACTGCTATGAGTACATTCGACTAGGGATCTGCAGCCCTAGCCTATCTCAACTATTGGATGGACCGTGTCTCACAGGGCGAGAAGAAGCTTTACGGCTTTTGGCACACCACTCATGTAAGTTGATCAACTATCTTTGCTTTACTTTCCACTTTTCCTTTTAATTTCTGATCCCTTTTCCTTCTTTTACAAGTTTGGGCCATTGAGCTCGGTTTGATTCAACAGTTTAAACTTGTCCATTTGACTCGATCCTTTCCACTTGTCCATTTGAACTGGCAGCTGCCATGAGACCTCAGTTCACGAGCATCGCATTCTTCTTAACGTATTGACTGCTGATGATGTAAAAAAGAAACAAACTTGTTAGTTTAAAACAACTTTTGAAAGTTTTTTTAGAAATTTATCTGTTTGCCTTATTCTTGTAGATTGATGTTGACTGGTTGGGTAGTGCCGAGAACTTCCCTAGATATGTATATGCCTGCAGATTGAAGGATAGGTTGAGGATTCTTCTCGAGGGCCCTAAGATGCGGATGTGGTATCTCGGAGAGAGAGTTCACCGCCAGTACTCCAGGCAGACACGTAGAGTACCTGTCCACCCTCTAATAGACATGTTCTGGGGTCACACCATGGTTAGTAAAGCTTTGGAACAAGCACTTGCTAGGCTCCTAGTACTCTTTTCTTGGTTCGTTCCAAGGCATATGCCAAGTTCTTGCTAAAGAGATGTCTTCCTCGACTTCCCCTGTCTAAGCAAAGATTGGCTCTAGTATGCATTGATCTTCCAAGTCTTATCCATTTTAAACCTTTTATTCAAGTACTGATTCTTTAGAATATGCAGGCCCGAAACGGTGTTGTTACTTTCACTATCCCTAGTGATTCCGATGATGATGAGGATATTGATGCCCCAGAGGTTAGGGAGGCTTAGGTTGAGGATGTCCCCGAGTCGACTGAGGTGCCTCATGTTGCTGGTGATGAGGCTAGACCTAGCTTTCGACCTCCTTCGATGACAGGGACGATGCCTGGGGTTAAAGTTACTCAACAGCGGTCTCAGCGTCCACTTCACAGGCATCCTTCGGAGGACCCTACTAACCGTATTCCAGGTGTGATCACTTCTTTCCTAGGTCACACCATTCTTTACCATTCTCCTAGTGGTATCGTTGAGCGTGTTTTGACTTCAGCTTCCCCCTATATCACCTTTTCTTCAGCATGTACTCATGTAAGTTCCTCAAACTTTGTGTTTTTTCTAGATCCAATTCTGTTTTTCTTACTTGCTTTCTTTCTCAGATCCTGACTTTTGACGTTGCCCATCATGCTAGCTATTATCAAGCTAGTAAGGCTCTTACTATTAAGGCTTGTGATGTATGGTGATTAGCTTATGAGCATGCCTCATAGATGAACCATTACTTGAAAACTCGTCTCAACGAGTTAGAAGCAGCTGCAACTTCAGGTGATCAGGATGAGGACGTGGATGCCCCTGCAGATATGACTGCAACTGGTGATGACTCTCATCAAGAGGCAAACCATGATGATGGAGAGCCTTAGATGTCATTTCCTTTGCTTGTTTGGACTGTCTTAGAGATGCTTTATTTGCTTTTTCTTTGTTCTTTTGGACACGTACCAGTACTTTATGACTTGTGTATGTATATATATCATGATGCATGTTTTCCTACTTTTCCTATAATGTATGCATGAAATGGTATGCTTAGAATCCCCCAAAAGTCAAAAATCCGCGAAAACTTGGTTGCTGGTGTTGGAATGGCGTTTGTAGGAGTGGCAAGGGTATGCTTGCAACGTAACTCCATCTGCAGATGCAATTAGTTGCTACTTTTTACTCCATTTTTGACTCCTTTTAGACTCCAAACATCCCCCGATACCACGGATTATATATAAAAACATTAGGTTACCTTGGAAGCTTCTGAAAACATCAATTAGACTTCAATTTACTCCCCATACCATCAAGATGTTCTAAAATTCATAGAAAACCCTGGAAAGTCATCTAGGGTATCTAGAATCCGAATACTGGAAATCCTTGGACAGATTCCACCTTGCAGAGTTCAAATCTTTTATGAATTTCAGTTTTGACTCCAAACTTTGACATGCTGCAGTTGATTGTTGGAGCATTAAACACCATGTCTTCCGCTTTAATGGTGTTGAGCTTTGCCCCCTGTTTGAAGGGTTTGAGGGGATTTTGGGCAAGATTCATGAATCTAATATCGCTATAGTTCTACCCAGCTCTAGACCTCGTACTCTATAGTCTTTGGCTGCTTTCTTTGGCTTAACTTATGACTAGATGTTATCTTGTATGGATTATGAGTCAATTTCAACCCAAAGATTGCTAGAATTTGGAGCTTCTAAGCCAAAGGGTAGTAGTAAATCTTGGCAGATGATCATTAGCTTTTTCCTGTATTCCCACTTTCTACTCATTTCCTTTGAAGGCAAAGGAAATTACCAAATCTCTCATGTGCTAGAGTAAGTGGATCAAGGTCATAATCTTTTTCCACTTATATTGGCTAAAACCATTATTGGCTTGGATTCTGTTAGGAACACTCAGCGACTTCGGGGCAGTCCACTTCTACTCTAGGTATGCACACCTCTTTTGCTCTTCATTATTCCCTTCTTTTAGCTTGATTAACCTTGAACATGCCGTTTACCAGATCTAGTTAAAGGAAAAGTTAGGCGTACTGATGCCCCCAGCCAATCCCTTATCCTACAAGCCTCATCAATTCTAATTTAGAAGGCATGCTTTGACCCAAGCTGAGCATGCTGGACTCCAAGTTATTGGTGGTTAGACTTCTTTCCTTGCTTCTAGATGTGAGGATCTCATCCGTTGGTATTGTGAATGGTAGAAACTGGCCTTTATAACTGTTAATACTGCAGATAAATGTGTGGTCGTTGCCGGCTTCGAGATTATAACCTTCTACATTCCTGCTAGGGATTGCAAACAATATAGGATAATGTAGAGAGTTCTTACTTCTATCACCACTTTCACACCTTATGCTATTACCCCTTACTTCCTTAGAGACTCCCACATTTGTTGGGTTGGCAGAATCATCATGAGGAATCTAACTTTCACTCGTAGAGTCACTACTGATGATGATTACAAAGCCTGGGTTAATCTGGTAAGTGCTATTCCTATGATTGAATTGTATGATGCTGATAATGATCTTATTAGTGCAGATTAACTTACTGTGTAGGCTAAACTATCTAATGATAATGGTAGAAGTGCTGAGTTATATGATACAAGCAACACAAAATATGCAAAAAGGACTAAAGAAGACGCAAGAAATGAATTGGAAGCTAGTTTTAACAACATTAAATGAAGCAAGAAAAACAAGAAAAATTAAGTCTCACAGCTACTTATTTTATTTATGCGATGTTTTATCTTTTTAGTTATGCAAACATAGAATCAAATATCATAAGTAGGCTTGACAATTTTCTTATGCAAGATTTATAATTTTATTAATATTAGCACAATAAGCGTAATTTAACAAATCACATTTGGTTTACCGCTATCTTACTTTCTTCTCTCATTATTTTTACCTAGACTACCTCTTTCTGAGGTTTTCACCCTAGTAGGTTTGCCCTAATTTTTGCCTGGAATGCCTTTTTATAAGGTTTTCACTCCAGCGAGCACCCTAATTTTTGCATGAGCCGTCCAGATGGATTTTTAATTCATCGGGCTTTTATTATTATTATTATTTTGTATATTTTTCTAAAGGTAGTATTTCTTAAGACAATCTAGGTTGATGGGTTCTCTGAACTCATTCCCTTCCAGATCTGAAATCTTCACAGCTCCTTTAGGTATAATCTTCTTGACCAGATATGGGCCCTCCCAGTTTGGCTTGAACTTTCCTCTCGGGTCAAACGAAATAGGCCTAGCTTGCTTCAGCACCCAATCTCCTTCTTTGATTGGTCTAACTCTAACTCCTTTATTGAATGCTCTGGCTATCTTCTGCTGATACACTTGGGTGTGTGTAGAGCCTTCTTCCGTCTTTCCTCTAAAGGCAATATCTGTTTGTATCTTGATTCAGCCCATTGTGCTTCTAGAATTTCTACTTCTAGAGCCACTCTCAGTGATATAACCTGAATCTCGATTATCAACACAGCTTTGCCTCCGAACACCAAAGAATAGGGAGTTTCCCCTGTTGCACTCCTTATGGTCGTGTTGTAGCCCATAAAAGTGAAGGGCAATTTATCTGCCTAATCTTTGTAGGTCTTTACCATCTTAGCCAGAATCTTCTTAATATTCTTATTAGCTGCTTCCACTGTACCGTTAGCTTGAGGTCTATAAGGCGATAACCTATGATGTTCAATCTCCTTTTCTTTTAGCAAATCTACTGTTTCCCCTTGGAACTGAACTCCATTGTCTGAGACTATGTGATGAGGTTGCACAAATCTGTTGATGAGCTTTTTATTGATGAATTTAGCCATATTCTTTGTAGTAACTGTTGGCAGTAAGATTGCTCCCACATACCAGGAGAAATACTCAATAGCCATGGTAATGTATTTATGGCCATTAGAAGCTGTTGGTCTTATTTCTCCAATGATGTCAATCCCCCAAGCTGAGAAAGGCTAAGGAGATGTTAAGTTATGTAGTTCGGTAGGTGGCAGATGAATCTGATTCCCCTGTAGTTGGCATTTGTGACACTTTCTGACCAGCTTTATGCAATCTCTGTCCATAGAGTCCTAGTAGTACCCTTGTCGGACTATCTTTTTTACCAAAGTTTGCCTATTCATGTGAGGCCCACATATCTCAACATGGATCTCTCTCATGACTTCTTCTGCTTCATATTAGTCCAGACATTGAAGTAGTACTCCCTTTGGAGCACATCTGTATAACATTCCTTCATGGTAAGTATAATTCCTTGAGGTGACTCTTAGAGCATGTCTTTTTTTTCCCAAAGCTCCTTTTGGGTATTCTCCCCTTTCTAGGAATCTCAAAACCTCATAGAACCACGGCTTTTCCTTCGGCCCATATACAGTCATTACCTATTCCCCCTAGTAACAAGGAATCCTTAATTTGCACATCACTAGTGGCTTTATAGCTACATTTCCAGGATTATCCCACATAGATGCTAGAGTTGCAAGTGCATCAGCCATTTGATTCTCTTCCCTTGGTAGGTGTGCAAAAGTACAATTCATAATACTCAAGGTGAGCATATGAATGTACTCAGTATAAGGCTTTAGCTTCTCATCTTTGACCTCCAAGTTCTCAGAGGCTTGATTGATTATGAGCATTAAGTCCCCATAGATGGTGAGATTCTTTGCTCATGCTGCAATTACTACTTCTAAACCGAACACACATGCCTCATACTCTGCTATGTTATTAGTAACTTTGAAATCCAGCTTATTGGCCAAAGGGATGTTCTCTTCTTCAGGTGTGATCAGGATTGCCCCCACTCCAGCTCCTTTTTGGTTGATTACCCAGTCGAAGTAGATCTTCCACCTGTTTGCTTCTATCAGATTTAAAGACTCATCAAGGAAATCATATTCCCACATTTCCTGCCCTTCTATAGGATTAAGGGCTAGAAACTCTGCTACAGCTCTCCCTTTGATGGTCTTCTTGGTTAAGTATTGGATGTCAAACTCTGTCAGCAACACTAACCATTTAGCAAGCTTTCCCACTAGTACCGGAGCCTCATACAAATAGCATAGCGGATCAACCTTTGCCACAGCTTGAACCCTATAGGATTAGTAGTAGTGCCTCAGTTTCCTTGTTGTCCATATCACCGCGAAGCAGGTTTTCTGAACAATTTCATATTTTGCTTCATAGGATAACAACTTCCTACTAAGATAGTAGATAGCATGCTCAACTCCATCTTCATCCTCTTGTGTAATCATGGCTCCTATAGCATCATCTTCCAAGGTCAAGTACAATATTTAATGGCTTTCCTGCTCTCAGTGGTTGCGGAACAAGTGGGCTCATCAAGTATTGTTTGATCTTGTTAAACGCTATTAAACATTGTTCATCCCATTCTATTTTCTACCCCTTTTTGAGAAGCTTGAAGATGGGTTCACAGACTGTAGTTAATTTAGAGATGAACCTACTAATGTATTGGATTTTCCCCAGAAAACCTCTGACTTCTTTCTCGGTCTTAGGTGCTGGCATATAATGGCTTTCACCTTGTATGGATCCACCTCAATTCCTCTATGGCCCATGACGTGTCCAAGGAGCTTCCCTGAAGTTATGCATTTCTTAGGATTGAGCTTCAGGTTGTATCTCTCGACCCTTGCTAGAAATTGATCTAAGGCTTCAAAGTGTCCTTCCCTGGTTGATGACTTGACCATCATGTCATCCACATAGACCTCAATTTCTTTGTGCATCATGTCATGGAACAGAGTCGTGGCCATCCTTTGTTAGGTTGCCCCCACATTCTTCAATCAGAATGGCATGACTTTATAGTAATAGATACCCCATTCCCTGATGAAGGCTATCTTAATCTTATCTACAAGTGCCATCATGACTTGATTGTAGCCAGCAAACCCTTCAATGAAGGAATACATGATGCTTGATGCAACACTATCAACCAGAACATCAATATGGGGTAGTGGGAAGTCATCCTTTATCGATACTTTGTTCAAATCTCTGTAGTCTACACACATTCTCACCCTTCCATCCTTCTTGAGCATCGAGACTATGTAGGCCAATCATTCTGGATAGTCGACAACTTTTAAAAATCTGGCTTTGAGTTGCTTCTCAACTTCTTCCCTGATGAGCTTCACCCATTCTGGTCTAAGTCTTCGCAGCTTCCATTTAACTAGCTTCTTGTTTGAAATTATAGGGATACGATGTTCTACAATGCTTCTATCAATACCTAGCATGTCGTCATATGTCCATGCAAATACTCCTTTTCTTTTATTTAACATTTTTTCAAAATTCTCTCCCATTAGCAGTAATATCAAATGCAAGTGTTGTTTCCTTTGGATTTTCTTTTGTACCAAGATTAATAGAATGAGTTTGCATAGAATTAATGTCAAGAATCCTTATGGTATGACCTACGTAATGCACAGTGCCATCTGGCAGAACATCCTACAAGTAAGTAAAAACAGCATTTATATCATTGACCTTTGAAAGGAAAACATAATCGTCCTCAAACAAATCGAACACTATTACATCAAGATTAGACTCTTCATGTAACATCCTCATACATTATTACATGCATTAGTGATTAATTAGTGTCATTAGTGTGGTTAATTTTTATTAATTGTGCATCATTAATTATATTCATGTGTAGGAGGGG
>CANYLF011795052.1:0-21305 GCA_948193215.1 Bocquillonia castaneifolia | reverse complement strand
CTCACGCTTCGCTGACCTATCGCGTGGTAAAGAGAAGAAAGTACGAAAGAATAGTAAACAGAGCACACCGCAGAAAGATTCTAAATATGAGAAGTCCCCCTTGGATTCGAGAAGAAGGAAATGAAGAAGGGGAACGAAACGAAATAAGGCGAATCTAGCTCTAGTTTCGGGTGAGCTTCTCCCATTTATGTCTGGTAATAGAATAGGGCGGCTTGCTCTGACCAAGACTCCACTTTTTGCTCCGTCCATGGAGCGTATGAATTTCCTGGAATGTAGATAGACCAAAAGAGGGAATGAAGATATAGGAATAGGATTTATAGTCCCATTGGAAGAAGGGGCACCTATGGGAACATCTCTACTGACAAACCATTTCAATAGTACGGGTGCTGCCGTGCCACGAAGCACGACCATGGAAGTAATGAAAAAGAAAAAGTTATGTAGTTGGACCATCTGCTCTATCCGTTCGAGTTTCGCTTCTCTAGAGAAGGTGAGACGCTAAAAATGAAAGTGTTCGCAACGCATACCGAAAGGATACCAATGAACCCAGAAATTTGGTCTTTTTTATCCGAAATGGCTACAACTATTCTATCTATAGTTGGGATATCTTATGTTCCACTTGTAGTTCTAATTCTCTTCCGCGCAGGAAGAATAAGAGGTTTAAACGCGGACAATATGTCCGAAAAGCTGGGGGACTTATGTTTTGATACGCTGAAAGAGAGTATTTCAAACAAAATCCAAAGATTACTCCAAATAAATAATATTCAGCTTCCCCCAGGCCTAACTATTCAAACTCTTTCAGACCACCTCCATCACGATTCCGAATCTTTGGAGCTTCTTCTCAGAATATTCAAAAATCTTTCTGAGTTGGGGCTTCAAAGTACGGAATTTCAACAGATTATCCACTTTTTTTCCCAATTTTAATTTCGTATAATTACAACTACAACACAATTTTTACGTAGACCTTGTTTCTTTTTTGGGTTTCTTGTATTTGGTGGGGGGGTTATGGCAAGTGGTGTAATCCTTCTAAAAATTAAAAGGATGAGGCCCCATCGCTGGGGGGAAAGAAGAGCGGGTATGTGGGCTTCTTTCACTTGACTTTTTCTAATCCCCGATTTCCATCGGAGGCACCCAAGGTGAAAATACTAGGGTAGATTATAACGTTTTCATGGTCCGTCGGTGGGCTCATTACTCATTTCTTTATACCGCCCAGAAGAGCACGAGAGAAAAGCAGATCCAATACCAAGACGACTTCTTTCCCAGGAAGTGCAGCAAATCCTTTAGGTGCCACATCAATTCGAATTCGATTTCACGGTAATTAGCTGATCAGAACTCGATTGCTAATTGAATTACTACTTTTAGTTTAGTAAGTGAAGAATAATGGAATGGAATAGATGAAGATAAAATAATAAAAGCAGCAAGAAAGAAGACGTTGCATAGTACCCAGCTGACTTACGAATACCAGCAGCACTAAAAGAAGTAGTGCTTTCAGAGTTCAAGGAGACGAAAAGCTATTGAAGTAAAAGAAGAAAAAGTCGCCGATTGCTACTAAGAACCTAACAGAATTTTTCAAACTAAATTAGTGTTTTGGATTTTTTTTTGTTTAGTCCTATTTGTGATTTTGAATAGACGCCTGCGAAGGAGAGAAGGTGAAGCTGCTCCCTGGGCTGGGCTTGAATGCCGGTTTGTTTTTGGCTAGAGAGGACCAAAAGTTAGCGCAGTAAATGAGTGACCGAATAGAATCCTCCTATGTGTTTATATAAGCTATTATAACTTCTTTTGAAGTTAAAGTGAGAACTTGGGGAGAAAAGCTACTAACCTCTCGGATCCTTATAAGGGGCACCAAGTTAGTATGGAAGAACTGCTGCGCCGCGGGAAATCCTTCTCTATATAAGTTCTCGGACGAGGTTTTCCTCTGGAAATGAATAGAACTTTGATAGGCGGAACGCGCAAGCATAGGAGCATTCGCCAGCAATGTGAAGCGTCATCCGTACTAATCGAATTCTTACCAACTAATAAGAAAGATGTAATCTTCCACAAGGTACAGGAAGAGCCGAATCCAGAAACAGATGTAGGCCTCAAAGGGTTGCTCTTGCTATAATTCAAGGGACATCAGCAGAAATATCTCGAGGGGTAGTTAAACGGGCAAGAGGTAATAGCAGAATAATTGTGTGCGCTGGTGGACCTAATACTTATGGACCTGGATCAGTCCCTCATTCTTTTAGTCACCATGGCAGAGAACCCAGGATTTGATATCCCGCCTGGCACGGGAACAGAACTTGGACTGATGGATCGAATCCAAATGATGGATAGTTCGCCTCTGCACCCACTGCTTGTTCGGATGCTTCTCTCACTGATGAGACTATACTCTTGTTGCCTAGTGGGCTTGTGATTGTGGGCAAAGCAAAGGCAGTAAGGAAGGCAGGGGGATAAGAATAAGTGGGCTTTTCGTCTTTGAAAAGTATTAGCGAAAGCTGGCTCGACTTAATAATAGCTGTCTTACTCGACTTGCTTACTAGCTCTGACTAATATCAGAATTTTACTTGTGAATTTAGAGTTCTAAACTGATGGGAAAACAGTCGTTTCTTCTTGTCTCCTTTTTATGAAGACGGAATGATCAGCATTCCTTCTCTGGAAACCCATCTATCTTCGTCATAACCAAACTTCATATCTCGAACCAAGCCCGAGGAGACTGCTTGAGACCATATATCGCCTTTTTTCACCTTCAAACTTTCCCTTCCTCCCCCTAACCCGGTGGGAAACCCTATTCGTGGAGGTCTTCATGAAGAAAGGCCTTTTTGACATCGAGCTGATGCAGTGGCCAAGATCGGTTAGCTGCAACTGACAGAATGACTTGTATGGAATTGAGTTTAGTTTGGCCAAAGGAGCAAACGTCTCGAGAGAGCCATCAGCTTTGTGTTTCAGGGTATATACCCACCTGCAGCCAACCGTACATTTGCCTCTTGGTAACGTGATCAGTTCCCAAGTGTCGTTCTTCTTTAGAGCCTCCATTTCTTCTATTATAGCTTTCTTACCAAAAAAGAGTCTAAATAAGCAGGTACCATACCAGCATGAGTTGGCTTCCAAGCCTGCCATTCCGTAACAATAATGTAGATCTTTTTGTCTCATGAGTAGTCGATAGCGAATGTAAGAGTTGTATGCCTATACGAATATCGTCTTATTGTTGTATTCAAAGTAGGCTATTCCCTTAGTCGGTATTTATTGTAAGCATAACTCCTCATCACTACCCTCCCCTTAGAGAAGTATGGGAAGAATAGAGGTACCCGCGAAGATATATCTAATAAGACTCTAAAATTCATTCGAGAAGATGAGGGATCATCCCAGACTTCGGGGGGTCCATTTTTCGAAGAATCGCAACTCCCTTCTTCATTGGGTCATCTTAACTTCACTAAGCTGTTGAAGTTAAGTCTTCTGACTTGACTGGTGTTACCGGTGCTATTGAATCTGGTCTGTCTGTTGAGTCTTCTATTCTTTCTAGTCTTGGAAATCGTGTCTGAGGGTGGTCTAATAGGCCCCGAAGCCCCCTATCCTTTAGTCGGAGAAGGGTCAACAGCTGACCCGGAGCACTGCTTTCCAGTCTTCGATTCGTCCCGAAGGTAATTCATTCTCCTTTTGGTTGTAGCGCAGGAATGGTAATTCGGGTCTAGTCCCATTGCGCTAGCGTCTAAGGTTGGTTGGATTTCCTTTGGCTTGAGTTATTTTACCTTATCTTCTCACCCGCATCAAGTACTTCTTTTCTTTTTCTTTCTTCGTGAATGTATATGCCGTTGTGTTGTAGGCCCATTCGCCTATCTTTTTCTTTTTATTGTGGTAAGGTCCATCTCCTTTCCCTTAGTCCTTCTTTCGTGTATGAGGGCCTGACCTTGTTGGAAGTGGAAAATTAGTTGTCCAAAGCGGGGGCCTGGTCCTATTATTTGTTCTTGATTCCTTCTTTGATAAGTGCCTGCCTTTCATTGGTAGCTGTCTATGGAAAGCTGCCTACGCCGCCTATCTACCTAAGTAAGGTTGACGTAGCACACTGTTACTGCAAATAATCTTTAAGGTCATAAGCCAAATCCCTACTAAGCTGAGCCTTTAGATTAATATATTAAATTCCGAGAATTAGCATATAGTGATGTTCGAAAACCCTGTGCCAGGATTTAATGCAGAAGTAACCTCGACGAAAGAAAGCTGACCATGAGTTCCAATCCACCTTAGTATCTTCATCTTTATGCCACATCGCAGCCTACGCTTGAAAGCGGGAATTAGCCCAAGTGAAAGGGGCCCGCCAGACTACTTTACTATATTATAGAATATATAAGTCGAGTTCAGTACAGAAACTGGTTTATCAAAAGGGGTCTCGAACTACAAGGATCTGATATCTTCTTCCTTGGTCTGGGAGATAGGTTATGTAGGCGTACAACTCCTCCTAGGTTGTATTCGATCAAAAAATGGCCAAATAATCAATTAGTAATATGCCTGAGATTGCCAAACCTTTTTATTCTTGGTCCTATCGAACCAGACACTGAATACCTGGCCTTACCCAAGCCCAAGCCTAGTTTCGAATCTAGTCTCGGCATCAATCCGTGAAAGCCTTCAAGCTCAATCCCTTCCTTCTAGCCTTCCCCGCTCTTTGGGATAGCAGGAATACTAAAGATCGTGGCATGGCATCTCTCAGTTCCTTTAGCACAAGCCATTACTTAACTTAATTACTTATTAATATAGTAAATACCTTCTCTTCCTCAAGCTAGTACCAAAAAGCCTATTCCGAAAGCCGTCTTTTAATGCCTGTGCCCCAAAAGGGGGCTAGTTTCAAGGGTGCGCACCTAGTAGCTGCGAGCCTAAGATCAAAGGCAGTTCCAAAAACAAGTTCCCTATTTCCAGCTTGATAAAGTATCAGTGCCAGTTGTAAGGTTAGGAAAGCCAGGTATGATGAAATCCTCTTTTCGAATAGGAATTGATTCGATGTTATTATTTTTTTATAAAAGATTCAACTTCATATACAGTTTTCAAGAAGGAATCGCCATCACCAGTGGAAGTTGAACCCGGCGACCTCTTCCTCCTGAAGTATGGAAGAAGGAAGAAAAACCAGTCAACCACAGGGAAGGAAGGACAAGAAGGAGGTATAGCTCAAGTTTCTTGCCTCTTGCTCAATCCAGTAGCGAGGTTTCAACGAGTTCTTTGTACGCGTGTAACGCCAGTGCCGATAGCCTCCTCCCAAAGCCGAAAGTATTTAAAAGCATCAGCGAGCAAGCCGGGCAGAAAGCCCCTGTTCCCCATGGAAAGGTTCGATAGCCACTTCAAAGATAGAGTAAGGGCGGATACTAAAACCCTACTTATTAATAAGGCGGTTCAGACCTTTTATAAGACCTTTCTATCAGTGGTCCACTTTCATCCAGCTTGAAATAAACATCCAAACCTTGAAAGTCTCGCATGCTTTTGAAAGTTCCCTACTCCATTCTAGTTCAATAGCTCCAATGGACGAAAAAGGGTATGAAAAAGGTGTCTTCGACAATGAAAGTGGCCCGTTCTACATAGGCCCTGCCCAAAGCTTCCTTCTAAAGCACGCTCGATAGCAAGAAGCGCTAGTTACCTCTTTCAGGTCATTAACTAGAACTTGCACGAGGTATCACAGTGGGGCCTGTCTTCTGTCCGGTTCTTGGGTCCGGTCGAGCCTCTTTGAAATTACATCCCCGCCTCTCGTCTAACTCGAGTTGCTCCGCTCCTTTGGCAGTTAAAGTAGCTCGCTTCAAGAAGTAAGATCATATCATAAGGGAAGGTATGTTACGAGCAGAAGTTCTCTTGGTAAGAGTAGCAAGGTTAGGACCGCATATAAGAGGGGGGGTGCGAAAGAAATTATATTCCCCAGAAGTTGTCCGGTTGGGAAAGCCAGAACTCTTGTAAACCAGCTTGATAAAGGGTAGTGGTAGGGACAGTCTCAGTACCACTGAAAGTGCGATAGTCCTTCAAGCAAGGGACTTGGGCAAACAAAGTACTTACTCGTATTCCACCAACTACTCGCGTATCGTATAGAGCTTTTTCCTATCCTTTCCGCATAGACTTGCTTCGCACCTGTGTCCAAAGCCAGTTTTACTCAAGAGTAAGAATGATAAGGCATTTCGCAAGCCCTATAAAAAGTCCCTTAAAGCTTTAGCCTGAAAAGAAAAGTATGGTAACCTCCCCTCCAAACTATTCTAGGCCAGTTTCAGTCCCAGTGAGTGAGTCAGTCAATCCTGTTCGAAAGCTAGCGCCCGCTCTCGCTCCAGTATACGTGTAAGGGAAGCACCAATGAAAGTTCACCTTTATCGTTTCCTTTGCTCTTAGAACCGATTGGAAGGAAGGCAGTAGCTCCTCCTACATACGAGTATGGAGATCCTGAACTAAGGTATGATTCTATTTTATTTTCCTTTGACAGACAAAGTTTTAGTAGCTTATTCCATTTGTAAGGTTCGATGAAATCTTCTTAGATTCATTCTTTCCCAGTTCTAGTTATAGTTCATTCAAGCTCTCATCTCAAGTAAGCAAAAGTAGGGAATTGAAAGCGATCAAAATAGAGTTTTATCGTATTCATTGCTTAACATTTCTAATCAATCAAGCCTCTCGCTTCAAAGCCCGTCCTTGTGTACCCGGAAATAAGTCCAATAAAATAATAAGCTAGCAAACCAGCTCCTGTCATGTGCGATAGTCCCGGAAGTACGCCATAAAGTAGTAAGCCAGCTAAGAAGTAATGCTTTGAGTCCGTTAGTGACAGTAGGAATGCCATTCAGCCAGTAGGAGTTCAGTAGGTCTTCCAAGCGAAGGAGTAGCAATCCGGTTCAAAGCCAGTAGCACGCTTGTTAGGCAGGAGTAAAAGAAGCTAGCCTTTGATGAAAGTTGTGGGTAATTTTGTTCTGGGAGGTAGGCAACAACTCTTCATAGGTTGCTCGATCGCAAAAGGCCAAAGAGCTGCGCCAAAAGGCCCGAGAAAGTCAATCAATAGGTAATCACACATCAAGCCCACGAAATCAGGCTTTTTAGGTCATTTATCGTAGGCTGTAAGATCTCTTTCAACTTTATAGAAATTATACTGTAATATCATTCACTCTTTAGAAATTATACTTCCAGTACTCGCTCCAGGTTCCATTAGTTTAGCTAGTGAGGTAAGTCAGTACAGCCAGTCCAGTGAGAGCACCGTAGATCAAACCTTCAGCTTTCGGTTCGGCTTCTAGCTCTAGTTCAGGCGGTAAGCTAGTAAAAAAGGCCCCGTAAGGGTGGGTGGATCACGGTATACGGAAAGAAAGAAAGATGGCAATTATTAGAGTGGAAAGTGAATTTCCTCATTTTGTAGCCAGTAGAAATGAAATTCAAAGCCTACCTTTGTCAGCTGTAAAAATTGCTGGCTCGGGAGAGAGAGCTTACTCAAGCAGTAGGAGTAAGGGTACTAGAGGTCTTGCAAAAGGAGAAATGTGACTGTGACAAGGAAGAAGAGTCAGTTCCTGTAGTGCCTTTGACAAAGTTTGCTTTAATATGCCTATTAATCTCACTTTCATTTTCCCGTCTTTTTTGCTTGTTTTAAAGGCAGGATCTGAAAGAATTCAAGACCTAAAAAGCCAAGGTAATGTCTTAAAGAGGTCCCATTCGCCATCAGTAGATCGTTCAACTCGCCTGATGGAGACTAGACTTCCTTAGATAGAAAACCCCGCTTCGTAACCTTCGCTCCCTTCGCACTCGTTTACCGGTTGCTCTTCTTATTCATGATTATGCCGTTCGCAGGCATTCCTGGTCAAACTTACTGGCTTGGGGTCTAGGGGGTTCGATGGCGGACTTGACCCGATTGAAGAGACGGTTGCAGTGTCGGGTGTATCATACATTGGTTGGACTTTCCGAGTTCGGCCTGGGGGTTCGAAGAAGATTAGTTCAATAGCCAAAGCGGACCAGAGAAGGTTAGTTTAGTGACCCGCGGAGATATTGGTTCGAATCCAATTCATGATTCCAGTTCAGAAGGACTTCATTCAATCGAAGAAAAGAAGGAAGCATTACGAACAGATAGCCAAAGCAGACAGGGTGACAAGATGTGACAACCAGAAGGAATCCAGCAAGTGTCAAAGGTCAAAGAAATAAGAACTCTGACTATCTATCGAAAGAGGGGAGACAGAAAGCGATAAGTAGCTTCTCCGATCTTTGGAACAATGGTTCGCGCTTTCGAGGTGGATTTGGTGTCATTCTCTTCGGACTTGACATCCATGCCTTCCCTCCCACTCCCGCTTTCCTTGTTATCCGAAAGTTCTGATTCTCATGGCTTTCGTATGATTAAGGGTGCTTTAGTATCTTTTGATTTGCATCACTGCCTATCTATCTAGTTTGGCTTAGTGTTCAATTCAACAAGATGTTGTTCGGATGCGAGCTCAATCTACATTATAGATGCTACGAATCGTACGCAAAGTAAGGAATACTTAATCTTACCCGGAATTCCTAGATAGGACTTTGCCGGGTGTAAAGGAATACAGTGATAGAGGCATATTATGCTCCGATCAAGAAGTTCCTCGCCTTTGATTAAGTGAAGTGGAAAAGCTTATTCCGTCGATCATGGAGTTCTTTATGCACCACCCAAAGCTCCATATCCATTATGTATGCCATGGGAAGGTTAGAATTAGGAGGATGGGCTACCCATTTTCGAGCGTATGGGACCTCCATACTCTTGTCCATCACCGACCCTTCCATCTCTCTTCACCTCCGACTTATTTAGCTATGATCTCCCGAATCCTCCTTCCAAGGCCTGTCTAATACAAAGACTGCTTTTCTTGGAAAGTCTCTCTCGCCCGCTGCGCACCTTTATAGCCAGAGAACCGGAACTCCGAGCGTAGTATAGTTATAGGCTAGCCTGAACTTGCTGGCTTTCCTGACGTGATAACGTTATTCTATAACCCTCATATCCCGGGTGTCAAATGTCTTCCCCTTCGGGACTTCCCCTGTATGAAGGAAGCTACGAAAGGAAAAGGAGGCAAGGGAACAAGGAAAGGTGGGATTACGCTTTATTCCCTACTTCGTTCATTCTTCTTTAGCAGACTCAAGGGGCTTTGGTGGCACCAATACTTGAGGGTTTCTTAGGCTTGTACAAAATTTTATTTTATTAATAAAAAGTCCCGTTGTTGACCCCCTTGTGACTGATTACACGTTAAAAAAATTTCTCGATAGGTTCCTTTAGGTTAAGCAAAGAACGCAGGCTACCCTCGATAGGTTCCTTAGTGAAAGGACGCTCGTGCCCCTCTGTTGGCTTCACATTAGTTAGCCGTGAAGAACGCAGGTAACCTTACCAGGGTTTATTCGTGAAAGTAAGCTCTGGCTTTCGGCTCCTATTCTGCCGCAGTTCGTTTTAGTTATTCACGATTTCTCCCTTTAATGGTATTGATAGGGGATCACCTTCCTCGAACTATCCATAGCTGGAGCTTACTAGAGAGCCGTCAAGAAGCATCCAACCAATAAGTCTACTAAGTACTCGTGTGCTTATGCGTTCGTTGCCTTTCCTTTCCCTTATCTCCGCTTTTCTTTTATGGCTTGCTGGATTAGCTATCGCGCTTGCTTGAAGAGCTGATAAGAGGTCAGTGTCTTCTTTTCTCTTGACTACCTACTGTCCTTGTATCTAATTTCCTACCGGGCCCTCTAAGCAAGAATAAGAAGCCGGAGCAGCAACGAAGTCTAGTCGTAACATAAAAGCAGCAACGAAGTCTAGTCGTAACGTAAAAAGCTGCACTTGAGACGAAATCGCTTACTGGAGCGCATAAACCAATAGATGGAGTTCTTTCGGAGGGGCCTATTTCATACCAAAGAGATATACTGTAGGTATAGTGACTCCTCCTTTAATAGAATAACCCCTGAGCTCTTCGCCTTGCCTTTGTCGGATGGGGATTGCTTACATGTCCTCTTCATTCTGCTTTAGCGCGCTATGCTGAATCAACTACTGAGTGAGCTGCCAGTGATACGGAGAGAAATTCAAGAGGGATTTTGCATCCCTAGTTGAGTTTTCTTCTTTGCTCATCAAAGGCTGGATAAAGCGTAAACTCTGGAGGCGTAACCGCCGAGGGAACATTCTCGTCAAAGGGATGCCTTTCATGTCTTTCGGCTAGCCGGGAATAGACTGACCAGACCAAAGGGAGGAACATGATTCTTTGATAGACTCTACCTTGCTCGAGCTGCTCCTCTTTCTTATTGATCGCTCCTGAGCGCTGTTCGTAGGAAAGCTCCTTTTTCCGTAAAATAAAAATAAGAAAAGAAGTGGTGCCCTTATATCTCTAGCAGGTCTGTTGCTCACGTGACCGACAGTGATAGATCTGTCATTTACGGAGGGGAGTTCTGTTATGTTATGAGCGAGCTTTCTTTCGTTGATCAGGAACCTCGCCCGCGATAACGGAAGTGCATCCATTCCTTCGTATCGCTCCCCCTGACTGCAACTCTTTCGCTTGTTCATTAGGGCTCCGTGACTACTACCAGAACCCAAAAGAAGGAGATGATAAAACAAATAGAAGAAGACCTCCTAAGCTAAGGACGCCAGCCAATAGAAAACAATTTCGATATTTTGTGTGAGACACACGAAAGGCGGCCAAAGATTCAGACTACGGTCGAAGTACAAGGGTTCGAGCGCCATTTACTTAGCCATTGACGAGCCAATTGGTTGTTTACTGGTTCCGGTGCTTGGTTGTAAGAGTGCGGAGCTAAGGGAGAAAGAACCAGCGTTTACTGAAGCACTGGCTACCTTAGGAACTCAAGGGAGTCTTAGAAAGCTTCGGATCCAGGATGGCTACACTTGCAGTTAGATCACAGGGTGAAGCTGGAAGCAACGGATCGGAAAGAAAGACGTAGAATGATCAACCGATCACATGAATCTTGGCTGGCTGATTGAACCCACCTGCCGGAGACAAGCGATTGAGAGAAGGACGGTAGCTCACCAAGTCGATATTCAAACCCCTACCTAAGACTGCACTTCCCATGTTTCCATCTCCTACTTCGCTACTGGCAATCCATATTCTGCTCGTAGATGAATCCAAAAGACAGAGCAACAGGCTGCAACTGAAAGAAGGAGGTCGATTGGGTGTTGACAGACTGAGATGGAACGACGGGAGAAAGGATGGGAAGGACACTCACAGAGCGAAGACGTGGAAGTTCGATTTGCTTTTCTTTGAGGTATAGTCTGCTGGAAAGCTTGACTTTCTTACTGTTGAACGACTCCGATCTGCAGATCTTTGAGGTTGAAGATCTCGCCTAGCGGGAAGGATTGTTGCTAGATTCTATACCAACGCATTCTCTCCATCAAAGAAGGAAAGTCCTAATCCAAGCAGGCGAAGGCGCTGTTCTTGCTTTGGTTAACTCAGCTGTGATTGGATCGCTAACGTCTTTAAAGGGAGTGTCCCGAGGAGGTAGCTGTTCGTGCTATAGTTTCATCAGCTGCTATTGGAATGCTTTCTTTAATTAGGTGGTATCGCTTTTAAGAGAGAGGCTGCCTTAGGTTGAGTTTAGGAGTTCTATCTCCTTTCGGGGGCAGGAGCGGTAGAAGAGGCTTTTGCTCCTACAGAATACCTTGCTTCAGATCGCAATGGAATAAGGTCAAAGGAGCGTGGGGAAGGGGAGATTGGTTACTATTTAACGATGGAAAGAATAGCGAATAGCCTAATTTCGTAGCCAAGTCAGTAGACTTGCCAACTGATCCGAGTTTTCTATGGCTCTGGTATGGGAAGAGGTCAGTGCTGCTTTCCTTTCTGACTGTATTGCCTTATCCTTGATTGATTCGGCATTACCAGCCTTAGGAATCGATCTAGATGCACCATTTCCAGTCGAATAAGAAGTAATTCCTCTTTGCGTAGATGAAAAAAGGTTGGGCTACTTCCTCAATCAATGCCCGAGAGCATTCAATAAATCTTCTCGTCCTCTATCTACCCCAGCCTCGGTTCGGTCGGTCATGGGGCTTATTCTGCCAAGAATTGAGATAGGATATTCCGCTTTTACTACTGTCAGTACACAGATTCGGATTAGTTAAAATAGAACTAGACATATTCACTCCCGGATTTTAAGGAGGAAAGTCGGTCTTTTAGGCCTACCCCACATTTTTATTCTACGAGGGACTAGGGAAAGGCGGATTAGGATTCTCGGACCCGAGCGGAGGTGCTTTCTTCGTGAGGCAAACTAAACCTTTCTGAGGTGTGCATGGCTCAAGGCGCGCATGGGTTTACTTTCTTTCTAAGAGTTGGGAGCGAAGGTTTGTAGACGCTCGACCAACGGGAGAGGAACGAAAGGATCCGGATGAAATTCTTTTTGAGTTCATACCTGGCACAAAGGCCTAGTCAAACCAGCAGGCGAAAGGGAATTTTTTTAGGTTTTTAGACTTCTTTCCTAAGAAGCATAGCGTCTTATCGTTCATGCCTCATAGCCAATGGCGAACTCAAGTTTAAGCAAGTCCTGTCTACCTCAATTTTGCTCTCAAAGAATCAATAGCTATTGTGAGCTCGCCCTTGATTATGATTATTCAATCTTACGCTTAGGCACGAAAGAGAAAAGTCTGTCAGTCCAAGCAAGTTGCCCTGAGGGAACAGCACCCTACTATGAATAACAGCAGTTCCTGGCCTGGGCATCATATCATCACTGATATATTATATACGCTATTTATTAATATGAATTAGTCATAACACCACAATCCAACAGACCTTCCCCACTAGACTGGAGTAGCGAGAAGATAAGCCTACCTAGAACAGAAAAAGTAAAAGACAGAAGAAAGGGGCCGAGGAAGAACCTGAGATCATGGAGTTGGAATAACATTCTCATTTATCAAGAACTGTTCTTCCATACTGTCCTATGGGAAAGAAAGACTGTAGGACTGTAGCCATCTTCGGGTCGGGATCAACAGCAAGGGCAACTACTATTTAGATTTAGCTTTATCCCAATCGCTTACAGGGAATTGGATATGTCCGTTTGGAAGTCCAGTCCCTAATCTGTCTTTTTTCCCTATTCCGTAAAGTAAAGAAAGTATGTGGCTATGTCTGATGCTCTCGCTTTCGTCCTAGCTTTCTCGATCTTCTTCTCCTAGCTAGCTGTCTAATCGACTGGCTAAGGTCCCATTTTTCCTTCTCATTTCATTGCCATTGAAATCGTGTAAAGTAAAAAAGGCATACATAATCGAAGTCCAGGGCACTATGAGATAGTCGTAGCAGGGAACGCCTAGCAGTCCGGTCTCTTTGGAAGTGCTGGAAGTCATATCTCGAGATAATGGTGATTAAGGTCTAACAGGAATCCTAATTCCCAATCGGCTTTATCAAGACCGTCCACTTTTGCCTAAGTCTAAGTCGAACGAGGAGAGAAGATACTCGACCAAGGCAGAGGAAGAAGTGACAGACGCAAGGGAATCTTCTTCAGTTTCACTCTTCTGGTACTAACTATGCATATGTGAGGAGGAAGGACCTAGCCCTTTAGTTAGGAAAGGTGGAAAGCTAAAGGAGATATCAATCTTAGGACTGCAATAGGGCTTGCTTAGTCACCTCCTTAACTCATAGAATGCTTGAAAACTATCTTAACTGATCTGATTGTGACTTGCTTTCCAAAACCAAAACAGGATAACTCAAAGGCTTGATCACTGGATTACTTCCTAGGTAAATACACTATTACTTACCTAAAGCAGAATAAAATAGATATTCTCATTTAGCGGAAAAGCAAGCAGACTTCAATCAGTCGAAAGCAAACCCCAGAGCAATTGATGGTATGTAACAGAACTACCAAGAAAAGGAACGGAGTAACTGGCTCCCTAAAGAAAGGAACTTTACGTCTTTCAAATTCACTTGCTAGTTTGTACTTTAATGTTTCAAATGAATTGGCCAAGATCAAAAGCATATTGGATAATGCTTATTCCAAGGAGAGTGGCTTGACCTAGAACTATATAACCTGCTATTATACCGGGGCTTTCCTAAAAGTCAAAGTCTAAAATGGGGAGCATGCCCGAAATGATAGGCCTTTAGGCCTTATATCGTATCCAAGCTATCCCCGAGAGTCCATCCTGTAAGTCCCGTTAGGCCCATAGTGCCCATTATTGGTAGTACTGAAAGCAAGTTATTAACTCAAAGCTTATTTCGCCCTTATGCCTAACCTTTGGGATGAAAGAGACTCAAGAGGGATTAACCGTTTGTCCTTCCCGTAGAGATAGGACTAGAAAGATTGTCACATGTGAATATTCAGCTATAAACATAGATTTTTCTCGCCTAGATCTAATGGATTGAACTTTAAATAATCCTCCTTTCCTGCTTTTCTAACTGTTCTGGTTAAGGAAGGGATAAGTGATGGAACTGAACTAGCTTATTTGCTGTCTAGCCTTATAACCAGCTATTGATCTATATGGACGGCAAGAAACTAGCCGCTTGAAAAAGGGAAGAAAAAGTGACATGGACTACTACTGAATAACGGATACTTTGTATTATCCCTTGTCTATAAAAGGTACTGGCTCGAAGACAGAAGCACTCGAACGTGATGAACTTATTGATCTATAACTTGCCATTTGATCCAACTTCTGGGAATTCAACTGCTAAATCAAGCCTAGACGACTTTAGCATCTCTCGCTTCAGGAATTTATTATATTAGAATTAGTTCTCTCCACCCACTATGGAGGAAGAAGAAGAGAAGCCCGGAGCTAGATAGGGTTAGAGCCGGGTTTGAATCCCAGGGTGTAGGATCAGATTACCTTATATGGCATTTAGTCATCAGTAGCTTCTTCGATCTAAGGCATTAGTCTGACTTCCCGGATGAGGAGCGGGAATAGAATCCCCAGTAAGTAAGGATTAATAAGAGAATACCTGGGAGAATGGGAAGAGCGAAATCCAGCGATAAAGTAATATTGGGCCCTAGAGGCTATTATAAGGCCTCTTCTTTCATCAGTTAGTTCCATGGGACTAGGAAGTTCTTAGGAGGGCTTGGGACGTGATTCAATGAAACTGCAACTTCCTGACTTGACGAAGCAGGGCCTGTAACAACAACAATAGAAAAAGAAGCTAATGCCATGGTTCTTATTACAGGCAGGGGAAAGACGAGGATTAGATTCTTCTAAGGTGGCTTTGCCTCATCAGTAGAAGATTCTATTATCAGGCATTAGTCACCGGCACCGGGGGAATTGATTAGGCTTTCAGACCCTACAGATAAGTTCGCTGATCAAGGATCATCTTCTATTCTATCTTCTGTCTTTCCTACCTTTTCTGATGAAGCAGGGAGGGGAAAGTAGATAGGAATGGATTCTTCGTTACGCTTTTCTCAATCACAGGAAGGGATGGCAACTCAATAGAAAGAGTAGGTTTGAAAGTCAAGTCAGGATCTCGCTGTTAAAGCAGGTGCTATAGGCAATGCAATACCAATCGAAAGATCTGTTCCGGACTGCCTTTCCTAACTAACTAAATCCCCTGTAAGTCCAATAGAAATAGCTGACTTTTTCTTACTTCCAGGCCTACCTTCTCTGAGGCTGGCTTGTATCAATCAGGTCGGGCTTGTAACTAAAGAGACTGAGTTACCTCGGGCTGATCTTCTTTCTAAGGCTTAAGTTCATAGGCTGTCAGATCCTGAGGAAGCAGGGTAAAGACGAGACTGAAAATCAGCAACTAGAGAGTCAGTAACTTCCCGCCCTGGGTTTTAGAAGTGATTAAAAGGTCATAGGAAGATCAGCGAAATAGGGTTTCCAACCTCTTTCGAACTTACTTCTTTACGGCTTTCGTAACTAGAAGCCCTGCAACTTCCTCAAAGACAAAGACTGCAACTTTTGCCTCCGTAACTTCATCAAAGAGGGCAACTTCCTCAGTCAGAGTTACGGGTGAAGAGAGGACGCTTTCAGAGCCTAGATCAATAGAAGAGCTAGATACGGGAATAGGCAAATCGGAGGCTGGAAGAGCCTCATCAGTAGATGATTCGATTTAAGGCATTGCCCCCTTCTCATCAGTAGCCGATTCTATTCTAAAGCCTGTAACTTCCCTACTAGATAGACTTTCTCTAGCTGGAAGCTAGCTAACCTTGACTACTGGTATTTCATCCCTTGCTGAAGTGAAGAGGCGTGGCAGTGAATAGTAAGTTCTTAGGAGGGACTTTGGCCTAAAGGCCCCAAGTCCTTAATGTTTTGAGTGAGTTAGAGTTCTTTGCTGATGCTGACTTCGTAAGTCAATAGAAAAGGGAATCATCTTTTCTGACTGACTTGCCTTCTAAGACTTCCAAGCCTACCATATCTCTTGAAGCAGGGGATTGAGTCAAAACCATTCATTTGAGATTGAGGCTGACTGAACACTATCCTTTTTTATCACCAAGGAATGATAGTAAGCAAAGGTAAACATCTTCTATTATCAGGCATTTAGTCCGTAAGAGTTCCGGCTGAATCTAGGGGAATAGTAATAGATTAACCGGGACTTGGATAAGAAGAAATTAGAAGGCTTTGCCTATAGCTACTAAAGGAGAATCTTACCTTCAAAGGCTGCTTTTCTTCCTGCAGTTAGGCCTGTACCTGCTAGCAAGTAGACCAGTAGGCCTTGTTGTAAGTGTATGTGTAGGCCTTGATAAGTGTATTTTTAAGTAGGACTTCTAAGTCAATCTTCTTACTTGCTCTGGCTCTTCTCTATTTCCTCAACTCTAAGTCTTAACTCTCCGGCTTCTCTGCCTTCTTCGTTACGGTAGTTTTGATCCCTTAAGGGACTAGTAACTGCTTTTCCGGGCTATTCACCATCAGGAAAGAGAGAAGTCAAGATAGACTGCAACTTCGTCCTTCGGACTTGATAGATGATATTATAAGGCTTTGCCTCCGTTAGTTCCCGGATCAGGGATTTGATTCAATAGTATGTTCCCAGGGGAAGAGATGGGATGATAATCTCTTGCTTTAGACTTGTAGCCTTCCTCCCTTCGTAACTCAATCTAACTAGGATGAGTTAACTCTTGCTGCTCTTCTCGTTCTTAATGCTCTTCTCTCCTAACTACCTAGATCCCCGGGGAAGGAGCTGTTACATAATAAGGTCTTAAAGAATCATATGTTAAAACCTATTCTCCGCATGCCATGTCTGTGCTTTACTGCCTTACTTGACTCTAGCATTTTCATGATTCTAGCGAAAGTTCCCCGAGGGAATGATAGGAATCTCATTACTTAGGTTGAGTTAAGAGCGGATCGAAGTCAAATCAAAGGATGGGAGCAAGTTCAGTGAACCGAGGGTCAGAACAGATAGGTCTTAGTGTAAGGCATGGCTTGAAGGCTAGATATAGTATGAAACGAAGAAGGCCAAGGCAAGACGAATCGACTCCTAAGAAGTCTGGCTACTAATTAGCAATCTTCGCAGGGGAAGGCGAAGTCACTAACTAGTTTTCATGAGCTTGGTTGGATCCCATGATAAATGCTCAAGGAAAATGCTATCTATAGATAGCATCCCAATTTACAACAGAAAGGTTTTTACTCTATATCGAGACCGAGACTGGAACGAAGCAGGGATTGGACGACGATACCAACCGAACCAAGGGACTACGGGACTAAGAGGTTATTGGACTGTATAAGGTATACCGTTGACAGAAGCAGTGGACTGTATACCCACTGAGCTGACCGAGCGCAGTGAGGGAAAGAAGAGAAGTAAGTAGAGCGTGAAGTAAGCACTCCTGTATAGAATAGTTTTCTTATTGGCAGATATTTTAAATACCCCTTTTTTTCCCAATAGATGGGGTTCTTGTCGGGGTTAGGACGAATACGCTGTTAGAGAACCCAAGGAAAGTAATTGACCGTCTCGATGTTTTTCATAGCGTACTTTTTCGAGCTAAGCAAGCAAGCAAGTAAACTACTTCTCTGCCCTTGCTGATCAATCCCAAACTGCCGTCAGACTCTCTCACCCAGGGGATTAGTCTTCCGTGGCTGAGTCCTCTTTCCTTGATTCGGTTTAGTAGGAATGGGGGGGGGATCTGCCCCTTGTGCAAGAGCTTGAATATGACTCTTACTATAGGAAGAGGTTAGTGCTGCTTGACTTTGGTGGTATCATCTTTCTATCTAAAAGTAGTTGATCCCGTCTCAAGGGAATTTCTTGTTGATTGAACGAACCCGGCAAAGTCCTCCTTATTAGCATCCCAAGCTTATGCTGAATCGATATTTTCTTGGTTTTCTTTGACCCGAGGGAGAAAGGGAAGGGAAAGGGATAAGCAAGAGGGAATCAGGAACTGTTTTCACTCGCGCCTAAAACTCAAAGAGAGGTATGAGTTCCAAGGGGTTAAGGAGAATAGGGCACTTTGGTGCCTTGCGGAGAGAAAGACCATCTTTGAGTCTAGTAACCATAGTATGGGAGGGGTACTTAAATATTCTTTGGCGCCTAGAGATGGGTTTGAGTAGAGGTGGTGGTATAAGGGAGAAGGAGTAGGGAAAGAAGACTGGTTAGCAGTAGAGCCTTGGAGGCTGAGGATTTCTGGTAACCTATCAGGATGGCCTTGACCTCCTTTTTTCCTGCGCGCAAACACACTTTATGCCCAGCTTCCATACTATACTGATCCGGCCTTCATCATAGGCTAGCATAGCAGACAATAACGCGAAATCCAGGAAGGCGGCGGGTGGAGGGTATAGTTATCTTTTACAGTACCCAGTTCTAGAGGAAGGATTGGGATAGTAATCAGCGCTATAAGCCTACCCCTGTCCACGGCAAACCCAACCAGCAAGGAGTCAGTCCGCCAATGAGTAAGGATGGGAACATAAAGATATAGAATATAGAGAGAGTATGCATAGAAGGTTCTATTTTAAGTAATTACTGAGGATAGAACTCTATTTAAGTAAGCTCATCGCTCTATCAAGGAAGTTAGGAGCTAGTCTGCTAAGCTTAAGAATAAGTTCAAAGTAAGCAAGGTTGTCATCAGGTAAGGCGGATTATCGAGCTGCCTGACGAGCAGCGGGCGCTAAGAGCAGCGCATACGGGCAAAAGACTAGCAGCAGTAACTTTCACACTGGGACTGGGATTCTCACTGAAGGAAGAAGCAAGTACTTCAACTACAAGAAGAGAAGCATAGTGAACGGACGCTTTCCATTACTTTGACTTCTTATAAATAATTATATCCTCTTTCAAAGTACAAGACAACAAGCCCAGCTAAAAAGGAAAGTGGGAAGATCTTAGATCTTGATATTACGATATCTTCCTCAAAAGGCCGTCAAAGGGCAGGTTGTCCAAAGACGATTGGGGAACTACGAGTGAGAAGGGTAATAGGCGCACTCAGGCAAGTATTTAAGCTTGGTATTCGGAGCAAGCTAAGGGCGAAGGCAAATCGGAATTAGACAGTGGAAAGGGAATGCGAGACAGGGATTGAATGCCGAAGGCACGCTTAAGACTCCTTTCAGTGGCCAGCCCCGAAACTGGCAGTTCTAAGGCGCCCCTTTCCTTTAAGTCATGGTTTTTGTCTCAAAAAAGCTTCTCCGGTATTGGTGTGGACTGATCATCTGCTTTGCCGACACCCTTCCCTTTGTTTTTTAATATACAAGTTATTCTTTGAGATCGGACTTTCCTATGGGTTACCGGTTCTAAAAGAGCGAAAAGACAACTCATCTGCCGCTGAATTCCGTATGGATCGCTACTCCGCCCTAAGATCAGTTCTTGCTGATCGTCTCACAGAAGCATTCCGCTTTGGCTTTGGAGCAAGTGACGTGAGCTATGTTTACCATGAGTTTAGGAGAAGTGTACCGCCCTCGATCAAAGACGAAATTTCATAAGAGAAGAAAGCGTAGAAAAGAAAGGTTTTGATTGGTCTTTGCTTTACTTAAGAAAGACAGTTCCTTGAAATTCTTGTATTGTACCCGAAAGACGCAGTTTCGGTGCGGGTTTCGGGTTTAATACTTTTTTTTCCAGATATAATGATAGAGAAAGAAGTAGGACATGGCGAAGGGAAGGCTTAGAACTGAACTGCACATTAGTAAGTAAAGTAAGGAAAGGTTGACTTTTCCCGGTTTAGGCTTTCGGACCAAATGACATAGAATAAGGGAAAGAGGAATTCCGATTTCATGTCCAGATGAGATGAATTTAGAAACTAATCCCAGATCTGACTCAATAGAAACTTCACTCCTGGAGGAAGGATTGGAGGAGTGAGGGTTTAGGCTTTCCATTGGGGGCTATGAAATAGTTGAAGAAGCGGTGCATCGAGATTTAGTAAGTGTTCCATTAGGAGCTGTTGTCTCCATATCTGTTGTTAGAGTGAGCGTTCCCGCTGCATCGAAAATAGGAAAGTGTTCAATTAACCGGTGTAAGCCTATCCACTCTTACTGTGAGGGTTTCCGGTGTGCTAGAATCAGCAGCTATAGCTTGAAGCGAAGGTACCCTCTTTATAGATTATAGATGAGGGGGGGCACGATAGGAACGTCTTTAGTGATAGTAGCTGCTTTCTGCCACTTTAGATTAGTAGGCTAATGCTTTTGAATGTAGAGCACCTAACCTAATCCCTTCCGCCGCTACTAGCTGATATCCTTGCTTCGCTATAGAGCTAGACGATTAAAGAAGGACTAGCATGAGGAGAGAACAAGCAACAGAGAACACCCTCGCTTTCTAGCTTCGCCTTCGGAGTAGCTTCCTCTTCTGCTTCTTCTCCTCTATTGCTTCGCCAGCAGGAAGGACAATAAATGACTGATTAAAGAGCCAAAACAGGAGAACACCACTTCCAGCCTGCACTTACTAAATAGGCTAGCTTGCCTTCTTCCTTTAAATTCAAAGAGTTGTTCCAAAGGATCGGCCAGTGATTAAACCTCTTGTCGACCCGACTCGTTTGGCTTCTGTCTTCTGGCTTCCGAACGCGCCAAACCGGCAAATAGTCAGCCTACAAGCAAGAAAGAGGGAAGGAAGGTCTTGTCTTCAAAGGGGACCAGGTCAGCCATAGCTTCTTTGATCATGCCGGAATGAGGAAGAAAAGAAAAGAATGTCGATCGTTAGCGAGAAGAAAAAGCGAGAGCAAAAGCTCTCTCCACAATATCCTTAAAGACCTCTCTCGTCAGGGGGCTATCAGCCCTATCTTTCAACAAATGATATAGGATTGAAATAAACTATTCCTTCCGGAATATTGTAAAAAAAAAATGAAATAGTAAGGTATTTTTTTTTTTCAATACCATTTTCCCGACCAGGTCGGGTAAGAGTAGAAACCGCAAGGCAAGGGACTAAGCGCTAGGCCTTTCTTAGTCCGATTCTTAGACTATGGATGCCTCCTCCTCTTCGCCCAAGGAAAGCTGACCAATCGGTCAAAGCTCAATCCCAACTGTCTCACTTAGAGCGCATTCATTCGTGAAAGCTGTTCTGGCGTATGCCTATTCTATTACTATTGGATTAAGCGTTCAACAGGAAAGAGACTAA